>APFE031473813.1:52518-66407 GCA_000404065.3 Pinus taeda
CAATTAAAGGAAAGTGTTTACACAAATCTATTTATGAGAAGGAAATGTTGGAAATACTACATGCACTTAAGAAATGGTGACCTTACCTAATGGGAAGACACTTCAAGGTAAAAACAGATCACGATAGTCTTAAATACCTTTTAGAACAAAGATTATATTTAGAAGAGCAATGAAAATGGGTCACAAAGATGTTGGGTTATGACTTTGAAATCATCTACAAAAAAAGGAAGCAAAATGTTGTTGCAAATGCACTCTCAAGAAAGGATGAGAATGTGGAAGCATTTCTTTGTGTCATTTCTATTATCCAACCAGATTGGATAAACAAAGAAAGGGATGAATGGAAGAATGAATAATAAGTGTGGGAACTCATTCAAAAGTTTTGGCAAGATCCGAGTACGTCTGATACATTTAGCGGGAAAAATGATTTGTTATGGTACAAAGATTCTTCTGGAATTTCACATCTGTCCCTTAGGAGGGCATTCAATATTTTTAAAAGCTTACCACAAGGTTAAGAAGATTTTTTTTTTGGCATGGCCTTAAATCTGATATTCAAATGTTTGTGGAAGAATGTTTGGTTTTCCAACAAAATAAAGTTGATATAATTAATACCCCAGGTCTATTTTAACCTTTATCCATTCCCAGTCAACTTTGGGAGGAGGTTTCAATGGATTTTATCACAGGTTTACCCAAGTCCAAAGGAAAGAGTTTCATCATGGTGGTAGTTGATAGAGTTACCATGTATGCACATTTTTGTGCATTATCTCATCCATTTAAAGCTAGTACAGTTGCTGCGGAATTTATGGAAAAAAATCAAAAGCTACATGGAAACCCAAAGATTATTGTAAGCAATAGATCCTATTTTCATTTGAAATTTTTGGACAAAATTATTTTCTTTTATTGATACTCAATTAGCTCGTAGTTCATCTTAGCGACTCAGCCCTCTGTTGTTGGATGATATTTTTTTATTGAATGGACATAAACCTCTTCTCATCAATTTCATTTAGCTAATTCAACCATTGTTTCGGTGTTGTATCCAAATCTAGGTTCACTTGTAGTGTCGTTCTGAGTGTCTTTATTTCAAAATATATGGGCAATAAAGGATTTTACCATACACTAATTCGTATTGTGAGACTATCATAGTGTTCCTCCATGTAGTCATGTATGCCCATACTGCCTCTGGAATTTTATCAGCCTAGTTCCTTTAGTGGCTGGCCACAATCTTGGTAAGAATTCCCTCAATGACCTTATTGGTGCTTTCCACTTGGCCATTTGCCTATGGATGATAAGGTGAAGTGATCCTATGACATATTTTGTATTTATCAACTAGCTTCTGGATTAAATGAGATGTGAATTGTGGTCCTTCATCTATCACTATTTCCTAAGGTATCCCAAAGCGAACAAAAATGTCTTCAAACAAAAATTCTAAAACAGCCTATTCTGTGGCTCTATTTAGTTCCTTTGCTTCCACCCACTTTGTGATGTAATCTATGCAGACCTGGATATAGGACTTTTGTGAAGATGAAGGATTAATTGGCCCTACAAAGTCCAAGGCCCACTTCTCAAAGGGCTCTAAAACTATTTGGGGGTGTAATGGCATTTCATTCGATTGGAGCAGTTGACCCATTCTCTGACAACTATCAAATCCCTTCACAAATTTATTTGCATCCTGAAATATAGTAAGCCAACAGTAACCTTTTGAAAGAACCTTATACCTTTTCCTTTTATCTGATGATCTGGCCTAGTGTGATAGAGATATTCTTTGATCAAATAATATATTGCACTTTTATGAACAATTATTTTCTTTTCTTTTGAGGATAGGTGTTGTGGGAATCTTCCTGTAGTAAGATATTTATCTATGTCTACATACCATAGTGAGTGAGTTGAAATAGCAAAGAAATATTCATCAAGAAAAGAATATTCAACATACCCACATTCATTATCAATAGTCAGCCTAGAAAGAAAATCAACCACTTCATTATCTTTCTCATGTTTAACTAGGATTTTTATATCAAATTCCTGTAACAACAATAGCCAATGTGTGACCCTACCATTAGTGATTGGTTTATTCATTAAAAAATGATTAGAAAAGTGGTCAGTGTGCACAAACACTTGATATCCCGTAATGTAGTGTCAAAATTTGGTGATGGAATGTACTACTACAAGAAAATCTTTTTTCTTTCACCATGTAGTTTAGTTCAGCTGGACTCAAATTATTGCTTATTTAGTAGATGTCATATGGTTTCTATCCTCTAGTTGACCCAATACAACTCCCACCGTAGCATCTGTGGCTATATGAAATGACAGAGTCCAGTTTGGTCCTTGCAAAAAAAGGGCTACTGATACACATTTTTTTATTTGTGTAAAGACCTCCTCGCTTTTTCCTCTCCAAAAAAATTCCATATCTTTTATAAGATAGAAGCTAAAGGGGACGCAATTCTTGAAAAAAATTCTATAAACCTTCTATAATACTCTGCATGTCCCAAATAACTACATACCTCTTTTTGCATTTTGGGAACTAGAATTTTTAAAATTACCTCTATCTTAGCAGCGTCAACTTTAATTCCATCAGTGGAGATAAAATTTCCCAGAACAATTCCTTCATTCATCATCACCTGAAATTTTTTGGTACTTAAAGTAACATTAGTTTGTACACATCGCTCTAGTACTTTTTCAAGAATAACTAATGTTGTTTCAAAGGCATCACCATAAGGTATAAATTCATCCATGAACACTTGTTGACAGTCATTTAATAGGTTTGAGAATATCCCCAATATCGCCCTTTGGAAAGTTGTTAGTGCATTAGAGAGTCCAAAAGGAAGAACTCTATATGCAAAGGTTCCCAAAGGGCAGGTAAAGGTGGCTTTATCCTAATCTTTTGTGGCAGTCTGTATCTAATTATAAACACTAAACCCGTCTAGAAATGAAAAGAATTTCTTTCCAGACAAGGTATCAAGGACCTGATCTATGAATGTGTTGTGGTAAAAACACAACCCCCCCATTTTTGAAGTGAACACATCAATAATGGGGACCCTTTCTATAAAAATTTTGGCTAAACACCTTTTTGGATTTTTATTTAGTTGATTTCCCTACGCTTTTGTTAATTTTTCGTTTTCTTTGGATTCTTGTTTTGATTGCTTTGTTAGAATCGATTTTTTATAAGCTTCCCATTGATGCTTGTTTCACCTCATTTGGTCAACTGGTTTGAAAATGGCACTCCTTTGAAAGTATGATTATTTATGTAGCCTAGGTTAAAAATGCTTAAAATGTACAATATTGCATTTTGTAAATAAATTAGTTCAAATAATGCATTCATTTTAAATATTAACCCTTAGTGAGTTTTTACTAACATTTTTCCATTTTTAGTTATGAGGCCAAATCATTAATTATCAGGATTTAAGAAATTTACTCCAATTTCCAAATTAATTATTAATCTCGAAAACCCAAAATTTTCGAAGTAGCTGTAGTTTATTTTTATATTTTTACTTCTATTAAGAGTGGATATAGTTTATAAAATAATTCTCATAAAATAAAATCAAAATAAAAATCGATTTTTAATATTAAATCTTAGATTAATAAATTAATTATTATTTAAAATATAATAATTTAATTAAATAAAATTTAATATATAAAAATATATATCGCATAGGAGCTTTTGCATTAAACAAGTTTTAAGAACCCCAATACACACCATACCCCGATGCCGATATCGGATCGGGGAATTTGCATTGTGCCAAAGTTTAAAAACTCCGATATCTCTATACCCCCGATCTCCGATAAATAAAACATAAAGCAAAGGGGCATTAACCAAGTCTTATCACATCGGAGCTTTTATGCGAAACGCGTTTAGCAACCCCTCCATCCTCCCGATTGCCAATAGCGAAAAGGCATAAAAACAATTAATTAAAGCTTTGTATAGTTTGTTTCAAATGACTTGTTCTTTTTAACTCTTACGTATGGTGACAATAGTTAGTTTAGATATTTTATATATATTAGATTTTAAATTAAATTAATTAATTAATATATAGAATTTAATTAAATTAAAATTCAATTATATTTTGATTAATGTTAATTAGTTTATAAAATAAATTATTATATTAGTTAGTTAGATTAATTTTAATTAATAATTGTTGTTAAATAATTAGTTTAGTTATAATTAATAATTCAAATAGAATTAATTATTAAGTAAGTAGAATTCTAATTTAGGATTTAATTTTTAATGAGAATTTTGATTTTTTTTAGCCCAGTAACAGAATTTCCAGATTAATGCTAGATTTGATCCATCAACTTTGGAGGCTCATAGATTGGATTATACTTCGTCAAATGAGGCCCACGATGGCTCATTGGAAAGATAAAATCAATGAGTATATTTCTGAGGAAGTTTCACTAACAGATTTGGTCATTTATTAGATCGAAAATCAGGCAAAAGATCAAGCTCCGAATTTCTAAAACAAAATCAATTTTTTGAGTTTTATTTTCTTCATTTTCATTTGCCCAAGCCTCTTCTAATTGCAGATTCGCTCGTCAATGATATCTTTGGCCAATTAAACCATCCCAAGAATCAATATAAAACTTACATTTTATTTTCAATTATTTATTTAATTGAATTTGATTGGATTTATTTTAATGCCAGAAATGATATTTTGATTTTATTGTTGCATCTTAATTCATTTTGATTTCTTTTTACAAGAAAACAGTAGAAGAAATATGGAGAAAAGAATCTCAATCAATGAGAAGACTCCAGCAATTAAAGATTTGAATTTTGAGCAAATAAAATTGGATTTGACATATTTCTCCTCAACAAACTTTCCTCTCAAGAATTCCTTCACAAATATTATAAATAACAGATTGCAGAATGTAATAAGTGTGGCTCTCCTCTGCACTTTTAGACTTCTAAAAGCACTACTGTAATAAGAATTTAGAATTGTAGGAGAGAGGAGAGAAAATCTCAGATCTGGGGATTAATGAGGATTTTCCCTTTGTATCTTGAATTATACATGAAGGGCAAAGTTTGCACTATTGTGGCTTTAGCTGTGAAAGTAAAAGTTCAAGCAATGTAAAGAACTGTTGGAGACCAAGATCAGAGAAATGGATGCAATAAATTGATATTTTTAATACTACTGTTTCAAATACCAGTTTCATTTTTATGGTAACAGGAATGTCTCAGTTTATTCATGTTTGTGCACTATTGTCAATATGGATAATTTGTCTCGATGATGTTATTATGTATCTCTGCTCTTATGAATTAAAATATGATTTCTGAGTTACTATTTACTCAGAAATTTGTCTTATAAAACTGATTTATTGAATGGTAATGTGTTGTGAATTATTTCCACATGTCATTATTCAATTATTGGATTTATTGATTTAATAATTAATATCATTTTTGTGAACTACTTCCTGAATGTTGTTGGTTTATTATTTCAGTTAAGAGGTCTCAATAGGATGTGTTTTGGTAACCATAATATCAGTTAATTGAACTACTTCATTAACTTGATATTCATTATAAACAAAGACATATTTAAATTTCAAAACTTTAATTTCTTGCTCTTAGGTTGGGTAGATCTTATATACATGCGCTAATTAAGATAGGACTTAGATTAATTTCTTTTCGCTGGCATTATAGAATAAGCTTGCATTTAGAGTAAATTCTACATTCTTTTAAGTCCTCTTCTCAAAGAGGCAAAAATTTAGTTGTGGCTTGGCTGAACCCAAATCAGCTTAAGGGTCATTCTCTTGCCTGATCAGCAAGAAGAAGTGATCTGATATCTCTGTCTATTGGTAGGTAAAGATGCATCATAAACCAATAGAAATAGGGAGAAGGTAACTAGACCTAGTTAAACTAGTCGGAGCCACCACACCAAACGGAAAAGGAGCTGTTTTAAGGTCTGGACCGGGTGGTTATCCCCCATTGTTGTTGCAACAATTTTCGAGGCATCAACATTTTTGGCGTTAGAAGGAGGGCCTGAGAATTTTTTTCTATTGGAGTCTTTTCAATTTTAATATTTTATTTATTGTGGTGACTTCTCTAAAACTTCCAATTTGGAGTTGTATCCATGGACGTGCATCTTCCAATACTCCACCTGAAGTGGTAAGACTCTTGTCTCAGGTAAAGTTCAATGGTAAGAGAAATTCTTCTGCTTTTGATCATGTCTTTCAATTTATTCAAAATGTTTCAAATTATGATTTTCAAGGAATTGATGAAGGCATCTTATGCAGAATTTTTACTCTCACATTTGTGGAAAAAGCCAGAAGCTGGTGTAGAACTCTTCTAGTTGCTTCAATCCACAGCTGGGATCAATTTGTTACAATTTTTATATGTAAATTTGACAGCTATGATTATGAACAGGTATGTGAGGAAATTGAATATCTACGAAGGTTTGAAAATGAGTCTGTTAATGATTTTAATATTCGTTTTCATTTGAATTGCTTAATATGTAAAGACGAAGATAAACCTACGGAAGAAGAATCATTAGATTGGTTTGAATATATTTGTTCTCTTCCAACCATTCCCAATCCATATCAAATTAATTAAAGCTTTGTTCCATCCCCTTCCAATATAAATGAACATCCCAATTTGGATGTGCAAATAAATTGTGATGAAGTTTCACAAAGCTTGGAAAATATTTCTAATCAAATACAAAAAGGGAACAACAACAATTTTGGAGAAAGAGCTGCTTTGGAATCTGAAAATTACTCTGTAGTCAATTCAGAAAATCATATTGCAAATCAACAGGTACAAACAACAATCAAAGTAAATAATAGCACGCAACCTGATGTACAAATTTCTGAATTTTTCCATGATGAGCAAATGCCGAAATCAGAGCAGCAAAGTAGTCTTCTTCAAGAAAGCATGAGTACACAGAGAAATGATTTAGAATCTGAAATTTACAATGAGCATAATGCACAAGAGTTTTCAAACAGAGACAGTTTTAAATGCGTTGTTTCAGGTTCACATTTTTCCCTTTATCCTGATATTTTTAATGATGGTCATTTTCCCCTCTTGGTATTAATGATATTTCAGAAATTAAAGAAGATGATTTAAATGAATTACCAATAATTTTTTATCAAGATAAAGAAACAAATATTGATCATTCTTTTGCAATTAATGAACATCAAATTCTTGTTCCTCCTTGTTCTGATATATTGGATAAAATCAAAAGGAATTCTAGAAAATCTTGTGAGGTCATTTATGATAATTACTTTGATATTGAGGATGTTGATTTCAATTTTTTTCATGATAAGATTCAAATAACATCTGAGAATGAGGAACGCTTCAATTTAGGAATTATCCCAACTAATCCTCATTTTAGAGCAGCAAATTATCTTCATGATTTCACTATTCGAGGAAACATCCCAATTTATGATTCATATCATGAACAAACTCTCATCTCTATTCATAATCATAATTCGTTTTCTATTTCACAAGTTGGAATTCAAAATTACCCAAATTTCATAATTCTAGCCAATCATTGTGAAAGAGAAATTATTTCAAAACAATCCCAATTGTGCTGTAACATTAGTTGTACAAATAGTGATTTCATTTTAGTTTTTCTTTTACAGTTATTTTGTTTAAATTTAGATTTATTTTCTCATTTTATTTTGGAAAATTTTCACACTTTTCGCTGGAATATTGAACACCTTACTATCAAACATTCAATTGATGCATTGTCCGATTGGGAAATTGAAGTTTCATATTATAATCATGAGCATCAAAAGATATTAATATTTCAATTTCAATCAATGCTAATGTTTCATCAAAAGCTTCTATTTTTTCAAAGGCAATGTCGACAAGAGAATGTATTTTTGCAATCTGGCCAGCAATTCAATTCAATTAATAATTTTCCATTTCATTTGAAAGATTTCCATCCATTTTTCATTAATTCATTTGAAAAATATTTGGAAATTTTCTCTTTCAAAGGAGATTGTTAATAGCTTAACATTTGTACATAACACTAACAATTTTTTCCAGGCCTTTGAATTTGAAAACTCATATCCACAATTCGGTCTGTCACCTCCTCTTTCGAATGTTTCCCAATCATTAATGGAAATCCATCCAAATTTTTGTGATCCAATTGGTATTGAATTGGAAAGCAAATTTCAAGAGAAGGAGATTTTAATCAACTTGCTAACAATAAATGTACTATCTGATTTCATATTTAATTTTCTTAGTTTAATTAGATTTGTATTTTTATTACTAACATTTGAACTGTACATACATGCAGCAATTAAAATGAGAAAATGGTTACATTGGAAATATGACTATACCTAATCATTTTCATGTATATGGTTAGAATATGAGTAGAATTAATTTAGTTTGTTTGTTTTGTATAGTTAATTTGTTTTTAACAGTTTTGTAGATTAAAAAGTAAAACAAAGCAATCAGCCTTCTCATGCATGTTCACTGAAACATTTTCTCCTTATCAGAAAGTTTTAATTCTTGCTTTCCTTTTTAAATTTTTGGCAGCAATGCCTCTACTCTGCTTATTTTGAATAATGGCTTGATTAAATTCAATTGAAGTTGCACTTGGCATTGATCACCTCAAAGCCACTTTTCTTCATTTCGATATTTCCTTCTAAGATTTTCTTTTGGAATTTATATGATAAAGGTTGAGGATATAAGAGCTTCATGATCTCATTATCCCATGAAATGTATGATTCTCTATCATAAGCTTAATTCTAATTCAATCATTATTAGTCAGTCTAACATTTCACGGTAATCATATGAACTTCATATTATTTTCCTCGAAATTTGTTAAGGATGTCCATTCTGCTGTGTGCACACCTTCAAATATGTTTTGATATTTTTTCTACAATTAGTGGCTTTATCCCATTCTGATCTTTAGTTGATGCTGCAATACGCATCATATTTATTTACTAAAGGCATTAGTAAATAGTCGCTATAACAATACAGATTCTTCTCAAGTTATTCAGAATAAGAAGAGGTAATAACTTGTTGTTTCAATTTAAAAGGGAAATCTATTTTTATATTTATTTCTGGTAAAGTTTATATTTTTCTGAACATAAATAAACAGATGTTATTTAGGCTGATTGCACACTTAAATTTAGAATAAATGATGAAATGATTTTGAACAAAGTCAAAATTTTGATAAATCAAAGGAAGAATTTGAAGATTCATAAGGTAAAATCTACAGACAATTTCCTTCCAATTACGCAATTATAAGTTCATCCTCTTCTCTTATTAGTTTCCTTTTTCCTTAGTTTATTTTTTATTCATGTTATGTTTTATTTACAGGTTTTCATTTGTTTTCAAAAACTTGAAGTAAGCAGTAAACCCATTTCAAATTGCAACAGGTTCAGGGAAATTTTACTTTTGATTCATCAGAATTTAAGCATTTTTTAACTTTGTTTTTATTCACTTAGAAAACCCAATTGCAATTTCAAGGAATATCATAAGACCATTCGCATCATAAGATTTCATCAGAAGTAGTTCTTAGCATTTCTTTTGATAACAAATTGTTCATCAAAGACCTCCGATGTATTATCTTACTCATATGCCATATCGCATTTCGCATATCGGAGCTTCGAAGTTGAAGTATATCTCTATTATCATGAATCACTGATCTCTGATAATCGACTTTACCGATATTGCGATGACCACATAATTCCAGACCCGATATGAAATTCAAATCAAGTTTAAAAAATATCACGTATGTTTAATCGCAATAATGGTAGCAGAATAACTTTAAAAGGGTCGATGTCTCAGATCCGATATGTTATTAAAATCCCATCATAAAAAGTTATTGGGTCTGCTCTTCATCACATATCAGCATCGCAGGAATCATATTGTGTTACATCGGGTACCCAAAGTTTGTCGATTGCTGATTAGCTACGTCATCCATCGCATCACCGATATTGCAATCGTTTCATCACATTTTTTATGCTCGCGTCACTTCTCTAAATCTACGATGTGCGTTTTGCGATACGGGAAGCACAATGTAAATATTCTCCGATCCCCGATATAATATTTATTTAATGATGTGATCGCTTCATTTCATTGCACATGTTCTTATCGACAATTTGCCATTGCAATCTCCGATGCGATAGCTTTCAATGCATGCCTTTGAGCCATTAACATTTAATTGATATATGGCATAACAATAAAAGTAAAGTTTTGCAAATTAAAATTCAAGCATGGTGAAGAGACATGTTATGTAAATCATCCAATACGGTGATGTGTAATTTTAAAAGCGAGCTTGGGTAACCACTACGGTAAGAAAGTAGTTAATGACCAATTTGCAGCATATTTAAACCATTTTGATTTCTCAAACATTTCAGTTTTAAATATATAATTCCATAATTAAAAATGGAATTCAAGACCTATCTATCATCATATTTAAATTTTATTATCTTAGATTTGGTCTTGATTCTGGACAATTTATAAAATCATGGAATTTAAATAAAACTTATAATATTTTGAGAAACATTCGTTACTACAAATTCTCATTCTCATTTCTTATGCATTTGTTTTAATTTCAACTCCCTTGAGCACTAAGCATTCCATTTTTACATTTTACTGCTTGCTTTAGTTAAAATAAAATAAATAATGATTTTGGGTTCCAGGATTTTGGTTAGTTTGACTTCTTCATGTTTTTAATGATAATTAAAATAAGAAGTCAGCTAGTTTGGAGAAACTGATACGTTTCAGGTAAGATCAAAAGCAATTATCCAATGGTAAGATTCATGTACCCACTTTCATTAATTTCCATTTCGTTGCTTTAGTTTCAGTTTTGTTTTTCTGATATACAAATATGTTTTGCAGCTCTTCATAAAAACTTTCAATCCTCTACCGGATCATATTTTTGAAGTCCATACTCTTTTCTTGGCATTATTTCAAGAAGCAACGATAATCTTCGTCAAAACACCGACACCAAGAAGTTTCTTAAACTTTAGTTTGTTTCTTTAAGCATTCCTTTTATTAGAAAATGATCAAGATGATGCTTTGGAACAAGAAGATTGATATCCGACAGAAAGTTTTCATTGTGGCTGAATTTTATCGTCACTGCTATCCAAAAAGCCTAAAGCATTTACAACCCTATAAGGTATGATTTTTCTAAATCTCAACATAAGAAGAAATGATTACGCGATTGCTTTATTTTTCTTCATATTGTTAAGACATTGGTATAAACATTCTTGTTTGAGTTTATCTTTTGAAACTGAGATTTTCCTTTCCATTTTTAAGATTTCTTCGTTTTTATTTTTGTTTACTGAATTCTTTCTCATTTTAGCATAAGAATTCTTTTCCTTGGGATTTCAATTTTGATTTTGGTGACTTTGTCATTATTCATATGGAAGGCCTACTTGTTACCTAACAATGGTCAGCATAGATGGAGAAAAATAGTTAATAGTCACCTATTAGCTTTTTCTTAAATCTCTTGGTAAAGTTTGATTTTCTTATTATAAAGGTAGACATACTTAAGGAAGAGATTACCAATTTAGAGAAGTGGAAAAAATATTATAAAATTTGAAGAAATTCTTTTTCATCGAAATCGTAATCATTTTGAGATTTCAAAATTTTATTAGGATCTTTCAAAGTTCTATTATCAGTCAAGAAAAGTTATTTTTAACTAAGTAAAGACACTTTACAGCAAAACACCTTTAACTCTGAAATTGTCATTCTTAACTCTTAAGGAGTCAATGATTCTCCTTTTCCCAAAGAGTCTTATTTTTCTAAAGTAGAATCCAGAAATATATTTAAATTTAAAGGATAAGAGGTCTCATCATGAGCCTGCTTACCATGATCATAGGGGAAAAATAGGCTGACATTACCAACAGTGCTAAACAAACTAGGGTAATGGCTTATGATTGCAAACAATTATAAGACAAGGTGTCTCATCACGAGCCAGCTTGTTCAGTCCAATTTTAACCAGTGAATGGCATTGTCAACTATCTGGCTACCATACCAGGATAATGGCTTTTAAAGATTTACTTAAAAAATAAAAATAAAAAATAAAATAAAAATGAAAAAGAAACATATATTGATGGATTTATCCCTAGATCAATAATTCTTGAAGAGATGGGATTCTGAATCGTTGAGGATTAAAAAGACAACCTTGCCGAGACTATAGATGTTTGCTGGCAGCAGTGGCTCTACCTGTGACAAATGAGTATATTCTAAAAGCTAAGCTGTAAAGTGACCCCTGCTTTATCTCTACAACTAATTAAAGACTGATATAGAGTTTTGAAATATTTTAATTTATGAGGAATTTTAAGAAAAATTATAGTTAGATGATTCTTGCTTTTATTCAGACTAATGAACCCAGTCAAGCATTTCAAACATAATTATCTATTCTTTAATTATTTTTACTTTAATTTTAGGAAAATCTCATTCATCTCAAATAGAGATAACTGGTTCTTCTCCCGTGTGTCGCCATTGTTGTGGTAAAGACACAACCCCCCCATTTTTGAAGTGAACACATCAATAATGGGGACCCTTTCTATAAAAATTTTGGCTAAACACCTTTTTGGATTTTTATTTAGTTGATTGCCCTACGCTTTTGTTAATTTTTCGTTTTCTTTGGATTCTTGTTTTGATTTCTTTGTTAGAATCAATTTTTTATAAGCTTCCCATTGACGCTTGTTTCGTCTCATTTGGTTAACTGGTTTGAAAATGGCACTCCTTTGAAAGTCTGATTATTTATGTAGCCTAGGTTAAAAATGCTTAAAATGTACAATATTGCATTTTATAAATAAATTAGTTCAAATAATACATTCATTTTAAATATTAACCCTTAGTGAGTTTTTACTAACATGTTTCCATTTTTAGTTATGCGGCCAAATCATTAATTATCGGGATTTAAGGAATTTACTCCAATTTCCAAATCAATTATTAATATCGAAAACCCAAAATTTTCGAAGCGGATGTAGTTTATTTTTATATTTTTACTTCTATTAAGAGTGGATGTAGTTTATAAAATAATCCTCATAAAATAAAATCAAAATAAAAATTGATTTTTAATATTAAATCTTAGATTAATTAAATTATTACTATATTGTTTGTTTGTTTTATGTTTTACTATTTTGTAACACTATGTTACTAATCATTCTCATCATTTAATTCATGTTATTACTATATTGTTTATTTGTTTTATGTTTTATGTTTTACTATTTTGTAACTCAATTTCGTAATGCTATTATAATTATAATTATCATTATCATTATTTAATTCATGTTATTACTATATTAATAATTTTAATTCATGTTATTCCAATATTGTTTTTTTAATGTTTTATGGTTTACTATTTTGTAACACTATTATTCTAATCATTATCGTTATTTATTTTATGTTATTAATATATTAATAATTAATTCAAATTATTACTATATTGTTTGTTTGTTTTCTATTTTATGTTTGACTATTTGTAACACTATTATACTAATCATTATCATTATTTAATTCTTGTTTTGTTTTATGTTTTATGTTTTACTATTTTGTATCACTATTATACTAATCATTATCATTAATTAATTCATGTTATTACTGAAACTCCAACAACGGATGATGCTTTAAGTGATGTAATTGATAGAATTGGGAGACTCAATCTTGATTCAGTCCCAATTCAATCAACAAAGCAGCCTGGACCGTCTCAAAATGGTCCCCCAAAGTGGCTGATGAAGACACTTGAAAGTGTTCATCCTGATGAAATTGGAAAAATAGGAACCAAAAATTCAAACCGACAAAATGGAGGTGATGTAGTTGACTCTAATTCACCTGTCGATATGGATGTCTCTTATGATTGTGAATTGAACTTGTCTACAGATTTTGAACCAAATTCCTTTAAAGAATCTACTTCTCATGATGAATGGAAAGAAGCGATGCAAAAGGAGTATGATGCCCTCATAAAGAACAACACTTGGAAGCTGGTTGATCC
>APFE031473813.1:66417-77248 GCA_000404065.3 Pinus taeda
TAAATAATTAGTTTAGTTTATAATTAATAATTAAAATAGAATTAATTATTAAGTAAGTAGAATTCTAATTTAGGATTTCATTTTTAATGAGAATTTTGATTTTTTTTAGCCCAGTAACAGAATTTTCAGATTCATGCCAGATTTGATCCATCAACTTTGGAGGCTCATAGATTGGGTTATACTTGGTCAAATGAGGCCCACGATGGCTCATTGGAAATATAAAATCAAGGAGTATATTTCCGAGGAGGTTTCACTAACAGATTTGGTCATTTATTGAGTCGAAAATCAGGCAGAAGATGAAGCTCCGAATTTCTAAAACAAAATCAATTTTCTGAGTTTTATTTTCTTCATTTTCATTTACCCAAGCCTCTTCTAATTGCAGATTCACTCGTCAATGATATCTTTGGCCAATTAAACCATCCCAAGAATCACTAGAAAGCTTAGATTTTATTTTCAATTATTTATTTAATTGAATTTGATTGGATTTATTTTAATGCCAGAAATGATATTTTGATTTTATTGTTGCATCTTAATTCATTTTGATTTCTTTTTACAGGAAAACAGTAGAAGAAATATGGAGAAAGGAATCTCAATCAATGAGAAGACTCCAGCAATTAAAGATTGGAATTTTAAGCAAATAAAATTGGATTTGGCAGATTTCTCCTCAACAAACTTTCCTCTCAAGAATTCCTTCACAAATATTATAAATAACATATTGCATAATGTAGTAAGTGCGGCTCTCCTCTACACTTTTAGACTTCTAAAAGCACTACTGTAATAGGAATTTAGAATTGTAGGAGAGAGGAGAGAAAATCTCAGATCTGGGGATTATTGAGGATTTTCCCTTTGTATCTTGAATTATACATGAAGGGCAAAGTTTGCACTATTGTGGCTTTAGCTGTGAAAGTAAAAGTTCAAGAAATGTAAAGAACTGTTGGACACCAAGATCAGAGAAATGGATGCAATAAATTGGTATTTTTAATACTACTGTTTCAAATACCAGTTTCATTTTTATGGTAACAGGAATGTCTTAGTTTATTCATGTTTGTGCACTATTGTCAATATGGGTAATTTGTCTCGATGATGTTATTATGTATCTATGCTCTTATGAATTAAAATATGATTTCTGAGTTACTATTTACTCAAAAATCTGTCTTATAAAACTGATTTATTGAATGGTAATGTGTTGTGAACTATTTCCACATGTCATTATTCAATTATTGGATTTACTGATTTGATAATTAATATCATTTTTGTGAACTACTTCCTGAATGTTGTTGGTTTATTATTTCAGTTAAGAGGTCTCAATAGGATGTGTTTTGGTAACCATAATATCAGTTAATTGAAGTACTCCATTAACTTGATATTCATTATAAACAAGACATATTTAAATCCAAATACTTTAATTATCTTGCTCTTAGTTGGGTTAGATCTATATCTGCCTAATTAAGATAGGACTTAGATTAGTTTCTTTTGCTGACATCATAGAATAAGCTTGCATTTAGAGTAAATTCTACATTCTTTTAAGTCCCCTCCTCAAAGAGGCAAAATTTTAGTTGTGGCTTGGCTGAACCCAAATCAGCTTAAGGGTCATTCTCTTGCCTGATCAGCAAGAAGAAGTGATTTGATATCTCTGTCTATTGGTAGGTAAAGATACATCATAAACCAATAGGAATAGGGAGAAGGTAACTGGACCTAGTTAAACCAATCAGAGCCACCACACCAAACAGAAAAGGAGTTGCTTTAAGGTCTGTACCGGGTAGTTATCCCCCATTGTTGTCGCAACGATTTCCGAGGCATCAACAGAATGACAAAGGGAAATGGTCCTTTTGGGAGGTCTTTTTAAGTTCTATATAGTCTACATAGAATCTCGGCTTGCCCTTCTTTTAGGAATGATGACAAGTGCTGATACCCATTGACTATAAAAAAATGGATAGAAGAAATTAGCATTTAGGAGTTTCTGCAGTTCTTCTTTTACTACCTCCTTAAGTGTTGGGTTCATAAGTCATTGTGGCTACCTCACTAGATTTTAACCCTATTTTAAATAGATATGGGGATTTCATAGGCTAGGATGGATCCATTTCATGTCTGTGCAATCCCACACAAATGCCTATTTATACTTATTCAACAACTGTAACAAAATTTTGTTTTGTTTGAAACTCAGGTTCAGATTAGCTTTCATATTTTTACCTAGTTCTATTTCTACCGAGCTACTCTTGATTATCGGAGTGGTATTCATAAGTTCAAAGCTCAAGTCTTCCACAACATCTTCCTCCCCAGAGTCCTCAATAGAAGTAACCGAAACAGGATTACTGATAAAACCATTTATAATGTCATTTTTTGTCTCATCCTTAAAGTACTAGGCTTTACCGAGGGCAAGAAATGGCTGGGAGTTTTCTTATTTGGGTTTGAATTCATCCCACAAGGGTTTCCCAAATCCTTGGTTTTGTAGGGGGATAAAGGCTGAGGTTCTTCATAGCATGGCCATCTGAAATTGTCATAAAGCCCAACGTACAACCTATACATGCATCTATAGTAGCCAACTAAGGCCTTCCTAAAATCAAGGGATGCCCCCCAAGTTTGACTTGGTCTGTAAAATAAGAAAGTCTGTTGGATACTTCTAGGGATCCACCATAATAACTACATATTCAAACACCCCTTCGAGTTTAACACGCGACCTATCTTCTAATTCTAGTACAGTAGGTGTTTGTCTCAGACCATGCAATCATAGGGTGGTAAAGACTTTTTTAGTCATTACATTGATTGCTGCCCCTAAATCAATTAATTTATTTGGGATGAGCATCTCATCAATTTAAACAATAACTGTAGGATTCCCTGGATCATTATATTTAGTCAACGGAGATTGGCGAGTCATTAACTCTGATAATTTCCCGTCACATGGATAGTGATAGCATCCTTAGGATTTCTTCTAGGTTTTCTAACACACATGTCCCTTACTATTCCCACATAAATGGGAACATCCTTGATATCTTGCAGCAGGGGAATCCTTATGTGTAGATTTTTGAACTCTCTTAGATAATCATATTTAGGTTGTGAAATCATCCTATTTTCTGATAATCTTTGTGGATATGGGGGGTCCTTAATTACTATAACAGCTCAATCAAGTGATACAGATGTACCATCATTATTTGGGTTAGCTATTATAGGTGTAGAAACATCACATTAACCTGTTGTAGTAGTTCCATTAGAATCCATAGGAGCATCCTAAGGAGATTCACATTCTTCTTCAGTAATAACAGGAGAGGTTTTTACTACTTTTCCCGATCGTAGATGGATTTCATTACATTCAACGGGAATAATATAGTAGGTTTGGAAGGAAGCAGGAGCTTCTAAAGCCTAGGATGCCTTTTTATTTGGGTTAGTATTAGGTTGTATAGGTAATTGGGGTTGTATGGGAGGTGTAGCAGTAGGTGTCAAGAGAGGTGACAACTGCAATTTTTGTTGCATCGATAATGGAGGAGGGGTTGGACCTATGGAATTTCCTCTCCAGTTTTGGGGCCAAGGATATGGTTGAGATGGAGGGTATTGGAAAGGTGGAGAGGGAGACCATTGGTTCCATGGTGAAGGAAATTGAGCTGGAGGTGGAGAGGAGTACTACCAGGGAAATTGTTGAGCATTATACACATTATTTCATGGATTAAAACAAAAAAATTGAGACATACCTGGTGAGAATTGCTGCCAAGGCTTTCTAGACCCAATAAATTAGGAGGATTGAACTTCCTCATCTGATTCCTTAAGCACTGCTTTCAGTCTGGGAAGCTCTGGAAAGTAGCATATAGAATGCTCTAGATCACAAGTACTGCAAAAGTTGATTTTGTTGACTCTACATTCCCTCAAGGAATGTTTCTCTTTACATTTCAGACAAAACACAACAAAAGCTTTATCAACTTCATCATGTGACTTTTTCACTTGTGTCATTGTTAGTTGGACAAATAAGGTACTAAGGAGATCAGTCTTAAGATTTTTTAACAAATTTCTAATCTCGGATTTGGTACACCTCCATTTGCAGATTTTTGTATTCTAATGGAGGCATCTCATACCATACATCATCCTCATGATGATTGTCTTGAGCATCTTAAGCAGATTTTTATTATCTCTACAAATGATTCCTGAGATATATCTCCTTTCCCCATTAAATTCAATGTATCGAGGAAGTCATCTCTCATAACTCACATGAATATAGTTTTCCATATTTTCAGATCCAAATGACTATGTTTAGATCTCTCTAGATTATAGTGGAACCATTCCATATAATCTTCCAAGATTTCTTCTTTTTTTTTGTCATCCTAAATATTTCTTCCTCAAGTCCCTGGTCTGACAATAGTCCTAATATTTTGACAAAAATGTGGTTTTCATGTCTCCCCATGTCTAAATAGTAGTAGAGCCCAGTCCCATGAACCATCTCATTGTTGCTCCCTTTGGAGTAGCAGGGAACAATTTCAACTTCTGAGCATCCCAAGTATAATCATAGCTCCTACACAAAACATAAAATTCAAACAAAAAAGTATCAGGATCTTCTACAGTCAATCCTTGGAAATATGGAATGGTTGATAAAGGAATTTTTTTCATGGGAGCTTCACCCCTTATATCACCTATTGGAAATTCAAAGGTGGTAATGGTGGCATATATCCTATCATTGCTATTATTATTGTTATCAACCATTGTAGATTCTCCTGATATCTATTTTGATGAGTCTCCTCCCAAAAACTATCCAGGTGGGTGTCCTATGGATGAAGATTCTTGTGATGATTGTTCAAGTTGCTCTGGGGCTGATTTTTTTACTGCACCGCCTCAATCTGGGTATTGATAAGTAAAATAATATTCTTCCAATTATGGCTCTTGGTGCTTCCCACTAGTTTCCCCTTGGCCTTCGAATCCAAAGTCTTGGCCACTAGTCTCTCCTTATTGTCCTGAAATTGAATCTATAGTTTTGGGAGTATGTATATTAGTTTGACGGTGATGAGGTCCTCAGATGGAGGAACCAGATACTTCTAACCTTAATATGGGGGTAACAACATTCTATGGTCCTATTTTTCTTATATCCCTCTTCGAATTTGACTATTCTCTATCTTCTTTTGAGATTAATTCCTAAATGAATGTTTTCCTCCCTAAATATGCACTTTTTTTGTTCCTTTTATGACCCGTTTTCCCTGTATATTTATTAGAGTTACTATATTTCATGTATATTTTAATGGACCCTATGTGTAATTATTTCACACTCCAAGTGCCTTAGTTTTTACAGTGGTGAGTCCGCTCAGGTATGTTAGAGCAATGCGCAGGTTCTTACCTCTCGTCTTACTGCCCAACATCTATAAAACTGAGGACACTTCTAAAAGGAAAATTCAAAAGTTTTTACACACCCTAAGTGTTCTAATGATCATAGCGGTGAGCCTACTTAGGTTTGTTAGAGCAATACACAGGTTCTTACCTCTCATCTTACCACCCAACACCTATGCACTAGAAACACGATACTAAGAAAATACACTGGCTAACTATATCATCAACTGCCTTCCTCGGCAACATCACCAAAATGTTGATACAATTTAATCAATTTTTAATTTTACTGAACCACAATCATTTAATTGTCAACTAGGGTAAGTCTTTTTATTTCAAAGGTGTATGCACTATATTTGTCGATACATAACATCCAAGGAAAGAAATGTCATTGAACACAATTGCAGAGGTTAAAGAACTCATGTAGAAATTAAAAAACACATTTTACAGGAATGAAATCCACTCATCACACTTCATGTTTTTCTCAAGGAATAGGTGCACCACACATTATTAATGGAAATGCATCAACTGATTAAATCTTGTAGTTCAATCCAATCCTTTGTAACAACAGATAATCAAATTCGAAAATAGAAGTGCATCTGTGATACAATTTATACAACAATAGTAATAAATGTAGACTTAAAGAAAGAAAAAAAATTAATCTACTACTGTTGTGATCCATGCTATAGAGGAGGGCCCTTCCTCCCTAGCAGGGTGCAGGGATAGAATGAAAGCTAGTTAAAAACTCAACCGGAGATCTCTGTAGACATCACCATATGTGTTATGTATTATAAAATGAATAACAGTAACAAGATCAAAATTTCCATAATGTTCTTGTGTTTTCATTCATTTTCATGGAACCGAACCCATTTTATAAAGTTTTACAAGACCTACAAATTAGGGAACCTATCAGTCATGAGAATCTCATGATTCTCATGATGATCAACATTAAGAGTAAAATAGAAATCATTACAAACAATTTCCAAATAAAATACCTATCAAAATAACACCATCTTTTATAATCATAACAACTCATATCCTTTAACTTCCTATAGATAATTCCGTGATTGTCAACAACTATCTTTTAAGACAACAACCACAGTCTTTGGCAGTTGAAGTGTAACGACACACTCGAGGTGTAACAAAAAACTTCGTAATGTAACAACAAATCTTTAGAGTGTAACAACAAGTAACAACAAAAACTATTCATCCCTTAGTCCTTAGTATATGGGAAACACCTGAAAGCAAAATCACTAGAATACCTCTTCCACAATTACCCTAGTTAGTCATCCCAAAAAGACATCACTTCATTCGATATTTAATGGAAAATGGAAAAATAATATGTTGGAGAGAGGATTGCTCTTATAACTAGGGAAAGTGGTATTTGTGACATAAAGTTCTTAGGTTTAAAGAGAAAATGCTAAAAAATAAGGAAAGAGGTGTATAAGATATGCTAAAAAACTGTACCCAACAACATGACCCCTAATGTGGTTGAAAAGGTTGGGGAGGATAAGACTCTTGTTGATATGGGTTGAAAAAGTAGAGTTTCTCCATGCCTTCTTCTATCTTCATCACCACATCTTCTTCTTCTACCTACACATGATCAAGTGGGGGGGTTTGTAGTGTTGAACAATTTTTTTCTTTTTATAAATATTTTTGAATGAAAATGCTATTGCAATGCAATGAAGGATGCCTAATGTATTTTTTTTTGCTTTTGCAAAAAATATGAATGCAGAAAAGAAAGAAGGAATCACCCCAAGAAGAAGAGAGTGATTTCCTTGAAGCCCTCCCCGAAAACAACACCAAAAAGTGATGAACCCCTATATTGCAACAAGAATCTTGCAACTCCTTAGGCTATCAGATTAAATTATCAACTCAGGGCTCTACAAACTTAAGAGGGGTCGAAAATGTATGTGCATTAGTCATCTTCCTCTTCCTAGTCTGACTCCCTCTGATGTAATTAAAAGAGAGGTTTAATGTGTTGTATGGTCATATGGGCCTTAAATTGTATCTAATTTGGAGGCCCATCACTGATACTGAAATTTCCAATAAAATTTTGAACTCACATCCTCCCATTGATGAGTGTCTTGTACCCCATTTATGTCTTTACAGTCCTTGTCAAGGAGTTACACTAGCTCACAAGACCACTCACATTTTATGTCCTTGAGTCGTTCCCAATAATGATATGGTTTTAGGTTTTCCTTGGCATCATCAACCTTTAGGAATTTCGTAGTTCAACTCTCTATGGCATGGCCCCATCATGGTGCACCAAATGTGTTGGCTTATATGGGCTTGACCCAGGTTTGGAAGAATTATTTAGCCAAACAAATCCCACAGCTACTGGCCCTTTCGGCAACAGCCCACGAAGAGCGGACTGAAGTCTCACCAAAGGTAGCAGGGGAGGGTGTTGGGACTAGGTTTCCGCACCCTGGGGATGTCTTGGATGTGTTTTAGGGTTCGTGTGTTGTTCTGCAGCCTCGCGTTATGCGAGATACACGCAGATCGGAATACCCTTGTCACGCTTATTACAGATTGAATCACTTATTACTGGTTTGATCTAATTAAAATGGTCTTTAAGAAAACATTTATTACTTTTTGTTACTTTGTGCATCAAGTAATCCAATTCAGATGTATTCAACCATAACAAATGCAAAAATCATAATAGGTCATTTATCATAAAAGAGTAAAGTCGCAACCAACACAGAATTCAGAAGAAACTTTTATTTATTATCAATCTTCAACAATACATCCAAATCCACCCTACGCACTCAGCTGCAGGGGTCCGTGCACACAACTACGGACTTACCAGGCCTCTGCACACATAGCTGAAAAGCCTCTGCCTTCTACCTTACTCCCTTGACTTGGACTTACAAATGCTTTCAAGCTATTTCCTTTCAGAACCCATTACATTCCATCTTTTTAAAAGAACTACTTTCCCTCATAGAGCCCTGCTCTATTTATATTTTCCCTTGGCTCGCGATCCCTCTTTGGGCCGAATATATTACTATCTCTTTACATCATTTTTAGGTGGACTGCCCTTTGATTCAACCTACTATAGTTCTCCCTCTATGCTTTCTGCAGAGCCTTTACACTATTATTACCCAAAATTCCGGGCTTTGTACCCCATACTCAGTCCTCAGGGCTTGCGCTACCCAACAATCCCCCAACACAATCATTGTGACTCTTCCCGAGTCACTTAGCTGGTGCGTCCATCTTTGCATGAAGGTCATTTAACAAGTTCTGCTCTATGCATGTCCCTTCAACAAATTCTATGGCGGTCCGTTGTACCAGTGCCACTCGGGTTGCTGATGTATCTGTGTCTAATGGATTCGCTTGCTCAGAATCACAGACTACCTACATCTGTGCTATCTTGCCCTCCATCATTGTAGAAATATTAAATTCTTCATCAATCCATGGCTAAATGCACTCTTTAAGTTCTGCCTCCTTTTTCCTTACAATGTCCATTTGGGGCTTAAGAGCCTGAGCTTCCCTCATCTTAGCTAGTCATTGTGTGATAGTGACCATTTGTGCCTCTCCGTGAGATGTATCATAAGCGTGCTGCAATGTGCATACCTCAGCTTTGATGCTCTGAATGGTGGGGTCCTCCTATAGAGATGTAAGGAGGCCAATAGACTAATCCAAAAGTCCTTAATATTCTCGAACCGTGCTTCACGTGGTTTCCATGCCTTCTTGAATTTCCATGCGATGGTGTTCATCATCAGGCCAGGTTGTTGTGCTTGGAGCCAAATCTCTGCAATCTATAGGGTAAGCTCTCCTTGTGCTTTTGCACTCTCTTCCTGGACCATGTGGACTTCTGCAGCCATGTGTTGAACCTTGGTCAAAGTTGGAAGATCCTCAGGGATAGCTACCCTCAGAACTATGTGGCATGCTTCTGTGACGGCTTGTTCGACATTCCTGTAACACTTGACCCATATAGTGTGCTGAAGATTGACTTGTTCGATCTCAACTTTCTGCTTCCGTAAAGTGTGGAGGGCGTGACCTTCCCTAGTGCGGAGTTTACTAGTGAGCCCCTCCTATAATTGAAAAAGTATGCTACTAGGTAGGGTGGCTAGATCTAAATCCTAACTACCCTCATCACCGGGTCTTGTAATAGTAGCGACTAGCAATGTTACAGTGTTTGGTGCGGGTGCTCTCATCAGTGGCTCAGTCATACCTGTGTTGTTGGCAAGGTGAACCTTCCCTCAAGATTGTGCCTGCAATGTTTCCAACTGCTTCTGGATTTCCCCCAACACAGTTGTATGTTCTGTAAGTAGAGTAGGCAATGTAGGGCTTGCTGTGAATTCATTCTCCACCCCTGTTATTACTTTGGACTTTTTCCTAATACTTTGTGGGTCCTCCCACCGTCACCATTTGACCTGTTCTCCAGGAGCCTAAGTGTCTGTCTCCTTTGTTGGTTCCAATTCTTGCGCTACCGAAGTCTCTTCGGCTGGGGGGTTATAGAAAATTGCTTGTTATGAAGCAAGTTGTTGTTCCTGTCATGCTTTTTCTACTAGATACTGGAACCGCTACTGTTGTTCCTTCTCCTGCTGTCTAGCAGCAAGTTGGTCTAGGATGGCCTTTCGAAGCACGCCATTCAAGAGCCCATTTTTCAAAAACCCCATAGATTTCTTCATCTGTTGCGATGAATGGAAGTGTGGTCCAAGATTGGTTCGGGCTCTTTCATGCCTGGATGTACACATGATGCATGTCAACTTTAAACTCGGCCATGCTTTGGATATTATTGTAGATTTTGGGAGACATGCGCTATTGGTGAACAATCTGGATCCGTATTTTTTCTACCATGGAAGTCCAAAATGCTCGAATTGCAAAAACCCTTGTCACGTCCCTTGTTGAGCATAGCGCCATAACCCATATGGCCTTAGGTAGGTCATATGTAATGCTAGGCAACTGGCTATCCATTGGCAGTGCACTTGTTACCAAAAATATTGAAAGAAGCAACCAAGCTTAATGAAATGTCTTACCTTTGTCCTGGGCACACTACCTGGCCAGCACAATGATAGAGGTTGGTTGTTGGGTTGTGTTATATTCTTTCCACATAGTTAACAGGGGGTTTGAGGGGTACCCGGAAAATTTTGGTTTTGGACCCTACGTTAGGTTGGGCGGACCCACTATGGTTTTGTGCATGATTTTCACACATTTTTTTTGGATGTGATGGTTTTCGGTCCTTGGTTTTGGACGCGATGTTTTTCGGTCCATGGTATTGGATGCTTCAGCATGTATAAATATGTATTGTAACATTGAAAGGAACATAATGAAAAATCAAGTTGGTAGTCCCGGTCTTGGGATCCAGTGGGAAATCTATGTCTATATGTGTTTTATGTGTTATGCTCTCGCATTTTTATTTTTCATGTGATTTAGAATTCGTATGTAGGTAATTTCTGTATAGGGTTAAAACCTACATTTGGTATCAGAGTTGTTTTGGCTTCAAGGGGACGCATTTGTTGCTGAGGGGTTTCGCTCAGGCCTGTGGTAGACCCTGTTCAGTGGGAGATCTGCGAGATCGATTCTGGTGGTG
>APFE031473813.1:95529-160802 GCA_000404065.3 Pinus taeda
ACAAAATGCTCATTTTTAGTTTTCTTTAAATGTTTTTTCTATGGAAAAAAGGAGATAGCAATGAAGTTTAACTGAGAACCAAGTAATGACATAGAGTAATAGTGGAAAAGTTTATCTGCCTCTTTTTTCATGTCATAACTTGGTAGTAGAGTCATTCCCGATAATGATATGGTTTTAGGTTTTCCTTGGCATCATCAACCTTTAGGAATTTCACAGTTCAACTCTCTATGGCATGGCCCCATCATGGTGCACCAAATGTTAACAACAAAAACCCATGATTTCATGTACAAGAATCCATGACATGTTCCCAATTGTGGGAACAACTTGGCATGACCTACTAGATTGTGTTACACCTTGTATATATGCATTTTAGTTTTGGAGTTAAGTGTGTCGCGAGAATATTTCTAATACATCATATATGCCACCCCAATCCATGTTTTATTTCTTTCATTCTGTGATTTAAACATGGGTCTAGTATTTTTGCATGGTTTTTGAAGGATAGGGTGGTGTTTTAATTACAACATCCACCTCCTCTTAGGTGCATTTCTCTTGAACCTGACATACAGGGGTAGGCATCTTACTGCCATATTTTTTTCATCATTGATTGTCATTGCCATCTTCATTGTGCCTTAGGTCCAACCCCATCAAGTTGCAATATTAACCTGCCTCCTTTTTCATGTCATAACTTGGTATTTGAGTTTTCATATACATGGAGACCATAGGTTAGCACCTTTGTTATGTGTTGGTGTTCATGCAATGTTATTTTCCCCTCTTGGAATCCCTCATTTTGACCTACCATGACTTAGAATCTAAGCCTTGTTTCCTCTTCTTCATCATCTCTTGCCCTTACCCTAGGAGGATTCCACACTTTTATCTCTTCTAAAATAATTACCATATGGACGAAACATTAAGAACAAGAAAAACCACTTTATAATTATGAAAAAATACAAAAAAAAATATTTAAGCCTAAGGAAACATTAAAGTCACAAAAAAAGAATTACCATATGGATGACACAATAAGAACAAGCAAAACCACTTTCTATTTATGAAAAAAATATAAAATAATTCTTTAAACCTATGGAAACATTAGTGGAAGTAGATCAACAGTAAAATAACTACGTAAATGTGTGGTTTGATTTATTAGTTAACTCATGATATAGTCCAATATATGCAATATTTCATGGTGTAATTAGAACAATAATGAACAACAACATCCATTTATAAAAAGCATGAAGTGTTTCAATATCAACATAGTCTTTTATGATAAATGGTTAAAAAGGTTCATAATGTGGCAAACATTTTGAATTTTTGTTCTAATCCAAGTATACCATGGAAAATCTTAGAGAGTGTTTTTCATTTTCAACCCTCTTGTGTCACAAAGATGATAGAGTCTTTCATCCCAATGGGTTTTGTGAATTTGCCAACAAACAGTTTCACTATAGAGGTCATGAGAGTTTGTTCTTACGTTATATATGCTTACTTTTTAAACACTAGTTAGGATCTTAATTAGTTAACAATATTTATTTTCTTTAAGAGCAATAAGCTAATCATTAAATTTATTAAATGATCAATGAATATATTGGTCATCATATATTTATGTATTCAAAACACTCAAGATTTAGTGAATCAACCATAAGTAATTTAAATTATTATTTCTTATATATTTTCATTTCCCATGGTGAGAGAGATGTGTAACTTATTTTATTCTTGATATGTATGTTTAAAATATTTTAACATCAAACAACATATATAGAGAGAAAGAGAAAGAGTGAAAGAATTCTTATTTCATTAATAGGTACTTTCTATTTCAAGATATGACAAAGATTTGTAATTTTTGAACATTTTAAAAAATATTAATAATAAAAATATTGCAATATACTCATATACATGCATATAGATTGATATATAAAATTTAATAAGCACACACAACATAGAGAGACACTATTTTCTATTGTCTAATGTTCCTCTTCTCAAGCTTTGCACTCAGAAAGAGGTTTGTATTACTTAAATGTAATGTAAACATTTTAACTTGGTGAAAATAAAATAAAAACAATGTTAAAAAAAATTACTTGGTCAAAAAAATTTACATTAAAATAAAAATAACTTCTTGATATTCACCCATGGTATTCATAGAAATTTAGAGGGGGGAATTAAATCATTCTAGATCCATCTTAACTCTAGATCTACCAAGGGAGGGAGGGATCAAATCTGTTGAGATGCAAACCATTTTCAGAGTAAAAAGAGATTTGATCCCTTTGGAGTTAAAATGGATTATTCTAGTTTATATTCATTTAAATATTTCTTTTATATTAGTAGCTTCAATTTATTTAAATTGACAAAGTAACAAAATGAAAAAAACCATATTTTTGTTTTATTAAAAAATACCATGAGTACATTGAATACTTAATATCACCTAGTACACTCTTAATGCCACTTTGAATACCACTTCCAAACTATTTTACATCCATGCATTGTAAATTATCTATTAAAATAGTATGGTAAGGCTTCACACTAACTTTATCTATTAATCTTGTATAACATACTTCACCACCGACTTTATCTTAGGTAAAATATCTAAAGCACATACACATCTTTATTGTAAGGGAAACACAACTCTTCTCCAAACTTAATCTCTACCAAAAATTGAGGAAAAGAAATAAGGAGATGATATTACCTACCAGATATTTCTTATAAATATATAAATTAGAAATGAAAATGTTAACAATAATCCAAATTTAAAGTCTCAAAATATGTAAAATGGTAAAGTAGATTACATATTTTGGCAATATGCACACAATAAATGTTTTTAAAGCATTTTATACATAGTAACTAGAATGTTAATTCTCGTATCCATATACATACAAAAGTTAAATTTCGTTTGCATTATATTTAAATGGAGAGAAATAAGAGTTTCTTAAGGCTATAAATAAGCCTCAATGTTATGGCCAAAAGTATTTTCACCACTATATGTAAAGTGAAGAAACCCATCTTCATCCTTGTGCTCCTCATATACAGTACACATTAGAGCAGTTGCATAGAAATAAATACACCATAAGAAATTGATAAGCTATAACATAGATAAGGATTAGATGACAAAATGCTCATTTTCAGTTTTTTCAAATGTTTTTTTCTATGGAAAAAAGGAAATAGCAATTAAGTTTACCTTAGGACCAAGTAATGACATCAAATAATAGTGGAAAAGTTGTAGCTATGATAAAATTGATTCGATTGAACTTACCAGTTGGTGGAAGCTCATTCTTCACAAAATAAATATTGTTTTCTTTTCAGTGAGCTTTATTTTCTTACGCATCATATATACAAATTGTCCCATGGTAAAATCTGATGGAACTTGAAAATAAAAAATGATAGTAACATTAATTTTAAAAAACTTGACCATACTCTTGAGGCATCCACAAATTATGAACACATTATATTATTACGAAAACAAGAGTCGTTTGAGTACAACATTGTTATTTATAGTCATTCCATTGGCAAATAAGCAATTTTTTAAAGATGTATTCTTATAATTATCAAGTGTGAGAGAATCAAAGAACAATTAAGTTATTTGATAAGAGATTCTTACTTTTTCTGATCAATATGTGATATGTCACTTCTCTCTGCTTTTTCAACAATAACTTGCAAGAATCAATAATAAAATATTCACTCTTCATGAGAAGTTTTGTTTTAAAAAAACAAAACTATTGAAATTATATTTTGCTTTTGAAATAACATTATATAGCAAAATATTTAAAAGATCTAACCATAGAAGAAATAACTTATTCTAGAATTGATTTGAGCGTATAGGTATCTTATTGGGGTACTTGTCCTGCATTGCTTTAGCCTCCTCTTTTCTCCTCTCTAACAAAGATCCCACAAAGGTTATTCATTCTTTTTAAAACAAATTTGAATATAACCATGGTAATTAAAAACCAAATACAAATAAAAATTACAAAATTTAACACATTTTATATCAAAACCAATTTATATTTATTAGAAAGTAATTAATTTTATTCAATATTTTTAGCATGAGTAATTCTATTTATGTAACACTAAGGAGACTAGACATTAATCAATCTTCACAAAAGAGTTGAAATAGTAAAACAACTAAATGCAAAATCAAACATTTAATTCTAATTGCTATTGGTTAAGAAATAATTCAAATAAATATTCTAATTTTCATCTAAAATATACACACAAATACGCTAATATTAAATATTTAAAATGGATGAATAATATGACCATAGAAAAATATAGATATACCTAAACACTGTATCTTATTATTCTTCTCCATCATTAAATGTTCTTATTTGCCGATCAACTTCTTTTATTGACAAATTTACTACCCAAATAATAAAAATAAATTGTTGGAAAAAAAGGAAAAAATTAGTAAAATGTATAAACGAAATTTAAAACATACTCTAATAAAAATTAAAAATATTTTTATTCAGAGGCACAATTTAACCCTTTGTAATCTTACCATGAAAATACCAACTTGAAATTAACTGCAAAAATGTAATGTTACCAACTTGCAAAATGTTACTGCAACTCGTCAACAAAAATGGTACTGCGGAGAGTCGCGCAGGCTGTAGTTTAGTTGAGGAGAGTTCTAATGTAACTATATTTAGATTAGAATGCTATATTTATATTATATTCTAATAAGAGATGGCTTTAAAAAAATAACGTTTACACGTGAAAGAAATATTAAGAAAGAAAGAAAGAAATTATTTTAATTTGGATTGGATTGGCTTCGGTTTGATGACGTCTACATCTAAAGAAATACTGTCCCTACAAATTTTCAAGAGGTTTTAAAATAATGATTTTTGGGGCAACACATATTAATGGGTCTAGCAAATAGTTATCCTATTAATATGTATTAATAATGATTTTTAGGGCAACACATATTAACGGGTCAATGTGGTGTGGTATTTTTGTTTCGAAGTTTACTATTAATATGCATTTAATGGTGTTAGGTAATTTTACCTTATTTTTGGGGTTGAGTTGGTTGATTTTTGAGGTTGACTTAGTTGATTTTATGGTTGATTTTTGGGGTTGACTTAGTTGATTTTTGTGTGAGAACATTATGATTGGCTATCCCCTTGTCTGGATCCCTAAATAGCCAAGGCTGAATAGGTGAGGATAATTATTGAGATAGGGACGAGGTGGTGCTATAATAAATGTTTTTTTCCCTAAATTCTTTTCTCATTGGGATTAAATGGGTGATTCACATTGAGGGAATAATTATTGAGATAGGGACGAGGTGGTGCTATAATAAATGTTTTTCCCCTAAATTCTTTTCTCATTGGGATTAAATTGGTGATCCACATTGAGGGTTGTCCTTACGAAGGAGTGAATTACAAGGACATTTAGAGATTCTTCTCCCACCTAGAAGAGCATGGGGTAAGTGATTATGTTTTATGCATAAATACATTGGCTAGTTCAAGTTGACCAATAAATGATTTGTGAGATCAATTAGAGCAATTGTTGCATGGAGTATCAAAATATGGATGGAAGAACCTTGAGGACCATGATATGCCTACATGGACCAATGTGTCATTGGACTAGCCCCCAGTTTTGAGGAGGGTATTTATGGATGACTAGGGTATGAGAGACTTAGCTAGGAGGACAATCACGACCCTAGCATAATACTACCAATTGAATGATGATGATGAAGATAAGTAGGTTTAGATAAATGGGAAGTATGGCCACCTTTCTGTACTTAGCATGTGATAAGCGTGCACCAACTTTAGAGTGATGGACTCCTAGATGAACACTTTTTGACATTTTTGTTTACCTTTTTGTGTCTTATGGAAACCATTTTTTATATGATAGGTGTCATGCAAATGTGATAAATGCAAAATGTAAAATATGTGATCTGATTACTTATGTTGATATGCATACTAAAGTAAATGTAAATGTAATAAATTATCTTCTTGATGATGCATGCACTAAATTTTTTTTGGTAATTTCTTATTTTATGTTACCCTAATAGAGGGGCAGTTAGGGGGGAACTAAAGGGATCTCATAAGCCCTTCAATTTTCCATTCCAATCACATATTTCCTAAAAACCAACTATTTTTCTCTATTTTATCCTCATTATGTATTACATCAAGTGTGATTGGATTATGTGTTAGGAAATGGGTATCCTTAGAGAAAGTTAACGAATTTGCATATCTTCCTGTGTTTTGGTTAGATAATATGTACTTTGCAAGACTCAACATGAAATATCATGGAAATTAATAGATACATGAATGGTGTCTTGTTTCTTTAAAGTGATGGGGCTATTTCAGAGACCCATTAACTGTATCCAGTTAGATAGATGAATCTTGTCTAATAAGCTAATAAAATATCACTTTGATAGTACAAGCCTTAGTAGGATGGATATGATGTTGTTTCTACAAAAGCATATCAATATGATCTTCACTAGTGGTGTTGATAGGTCTTACCATCTTTGAATAAGACCTAGTAAAGGCATCATGGAGTTCTTGGAAACGAGCCTTATAGGTAGAAACCCTTTTAAGATAATAGTTTTATCCAAGAAGACTGTGTTTTGTGATAGTAATAATAATAATAATATATATATATATCTATATATAGATACACCTTCATGGTGGGAAAAAAGTTGGCCATGTTACCTTCCTCAAATGTCTATGGATAGGGATGTCATTCCTGAATCAATCAACCTTTCTAGAGGAGAGAGTCATTCATTTTGATAGCATACTAGGTAGATGGATTCATTGGAGTAAACACATCCCAAGGTAAAATATAGGAATGATGATGCATATCATCCCATGTATGATCACTAGTTATAATATATTATATAATATCTTCTTTTCAATTTCCCTAAACCTCCACTTCCACATTGATGCTTGTAACACACCCAACAAGGTATGCACCAAGTTGGAGGAACAACTAGATGAGTTGAGAGGAAATCAATTGGAGGATGAGTGAATATCATTTTGCCCAAGAATTTTTTGCACGACAGAGGACTTCTTTTCAAAGTATTATACTTCGCTTCAACAGGTAATCGCTCATAATGTTAATAGAAAGGAAGAGTAGATAATTATTTATTTTAAAGCTACGACCTAAATATTTTATATTTGTTTCCTCTTTTCCTACTTCTTAATTTTCTATTGGTTAAAGTAGGAATATTCCTTCTTTGAATAAATTTATACAATATTTGGTTTAAGGTTAAAAACAACTAATTCATATGGTGGCTTTGAAGTCATTCAAGGCCCATGTGCTGGCATCACAAGAAACTAAGAAGGACAAGAAGAAACAAAAGAGTAGAAAGGAACCAAAACATAAGAAGGAAAGAAAAATACCACTAAGGAGAGTTCAAATTCCAAGGGGTGAAAGTCAAAGGAAGATACAATTAAGTGCACATATTGAAACAAAGGATTCCATCCTGAGAATGTATGGATGAACAAGACAATTAACCTCATGGCACAACCTCTTCATTAGCATAACATTGAGGAATAAATTCTTGTTAATTTTAATAAGAAGTAGAGGAATAAGTGTCTGAAGAATAAAATTCAGTTCTCCTTGCCTATTTCACGACATGTTCCTAATAGCCTCTTGATAATTTGTTAACTCTAGCGATCCGTTTGTTTACTAACACTTGTGGATTTTGGTGTAACGACAATCGTGATTCCAACAAGTGGTATCAGAGCCAAAGTTATCGAGTTCGAAACACACTTGGGTCCCACTAGGGGGATATTTTTGGACGAATGAAATCCAGTGCTCCTCACGTGTTTCACGACACATGTCTAACAACCTCTCGAGGATCCATTCACTCTGGTGATGTGTCCATTTACTAACACCTATGGGTTTTAGTGTAAAGTCAATTGTGGTTCTAGAAACATGTTGGTAGAAGAAAAAGGTAAGGGTCATGTCTTTAATTCCTCTCACCTATTCTAATAACACTTGAATTCTTGATTAAGGATAAACTCATTGTATGCCTTCTACATTACATGCTTTCCCACACTAAGTGGAGACTCATAGTGGAACACCTATTTTTAATAGGGATGATTCTTCTATTGATGTGTATGGAGAAGGAAGATTTGATCTATAATATGGGACCTCTAACAATGTGTTTCATGTACCTACGCTCTCCATAAATATTTTCTCCATATACTAGATTACTGAAACATTCACCAAGGCCATCTTCAATCATTTTAATCCTAACAAACCTTCTTGCTTTGATTTGTTTAATCCTTTTTGGTAGAGAAAAACCTTGTTGACATCTCTCAATTTGAATAAGAAAACTTATTTTAATTCACAAAAGTATTTAGGTCATTTAAGAAAATTGTTTATCATTCTCCAGGTCCCTTCATAGATATTTAGAAACTTATTTGATTATTTAATATAAATTTCTCAAATGTAGAGAAGCTTCCCAAGCTTCTTCTATAATATGAAGTCTCTTAACAATATTCATAGTGACATATGTTCTAATTCCTATCAACAACTGTGTATCCTCTAGATCCTCTGGGTATTCCAAGTGTTATTGTTAATTAGAGTTCTTGAATAGATAATGGAGTCACGAATAGGGGTGTTGGATTTAGACATTCTTCAAGCTCATGTATCCTCTTTTTAAATATTAAATTTTCAACTTATTTCTCTATTAAGTAATGAGCAAGACCATCCATGTTGGGAACAGGATCCCCCAAGGACAGTTTTGGGGCTAAAAGCCCATGTTTTGGGTCAATTTTTGTAATAAAGTTGTAAAGTCTCCATATTTTGTGGTTGCGGAGCATGAAGGTGTCATGAGTCATAAAGGGTTGTCCGCCCTCATTTTGTAAAGTGTAAAGTCAGTTACAAAGATCCACCCATGGTCTACAGACCATGGGATTGTATAAAAAGAGCTAAGTAAGTAAGCTTTAAGGAAGTTAGAAGTCTTTAGCAAATAATGGAGTGAAGAGTATAGTGAAGTCTAAGTGTTTCGGGTCTTAGCATAGGTAGAGGCTCTGCAGCTAAGTATGAATAGGCCTACGGTAGAAGTCTGCAACTGAGTGCGTTGACCCCTACAGCTGTGTGTGCAGGGCGGATAAAGTATGTAATAATTTGAAGATATCAATAAAGAGAAGCATTCTACAAATTCTGTGTTACTATTTTTTGTTAATGCATCTGGTTATATTGTGTTTTGGGTTTAATTTACCATGTTCATGTGATGCGCGAATGTATGTGACTGTATTATCTAATTGAACGCAAGTAAGAATATATGTTTACACGATGCTAACTGTGATTATTTAGTAAGATAAGTAATACACTTGAGATAACTTGGGAACCTATATAGCCTGCTATAATAGCAACATGAAAGTACCTGGATCCCGGGTTAAGGTTGCGGAGGTATTGAAGGGGGGAATAAAGGGCTAGATTGACAGAGCCATAGAATGTAGTGACCTGGGAAAAAGTAACAGAGGGTATAAACCGACATCACGACCATCTCAGGGTGTAGAAACTTGGTTCCAGCATCCCCCCATGCTGCTTTGTGTGAGACTTCGATCCATGCTCCGCAGACTGATGCTCAAAGGGCTAGTAGTTTAGGGATTTGTTTGGCTAACTAACGATGAACTTGGGTCAGGCTCCACGTAGCCAAAAAATGGTTTCGTTGCTAGGATCGGAATCTGCATAAGGGATGTGTGATGTCATATCATTAGAATCCAACTAAGAAAGAGGTTGAAGATTGGTTGGATAGGACGATCCACGAATTCATGGCGCAGGAGAACAAAAACCTGTGACTAACAAACGAACAATGGCTCGATAGGTACCTATATATAGAAATCCATGAGATCTTTTTCTGTTCCTTTCTAGTTGAGTTATACTAGTGGATCATGAAGCTAGTAGATAGCCAAGGAAGGTGGAGACTTGACCGTCTTATTGTCTGGACCCCGGAGTTAGTACAAAGACTAGAAGCCTCTGAGGATAAGATCACCCATGTTGTCAATCATTGGCTTGATCAAATCTTAGGAGGATTTGTGACTAAATTCAAGGTCAATACCTCAGTTAGTTGTAGTGAGGCAGAGTGACACTTTTTCAAGGGTTCGTGAGGTAAGTACTTGAAGTCTTTGAATACCTGGATTAAGATGTTATTGTGCAAAAAACGGGTTATGCATCTACCTTGGTGTTCAGAGCTATGTGAAGTGGAAAGACTTACAGGAACGAAGGAAGAAAGGGTCCTGAATATAGTCCATTGATTTCGCCTCCATTGGGTGACGAAGAGGGAGTAGCGTAGGCTTCTTCGTGAAGTGAAATTCAATTAATATGATAGGGATTCCCGTGACTACCACCTCCACCCACACACTTCAACTTCACCACCATCACCTACAACTTCACCTGTACCACCACCACCTCCACCGCAGCTTAGAATGGCAAATTCAGTGAAGCTGCCTTTGTTTAAAGGCTTGGGAAATGAGGACCTGGACCAGTTTTGGTTCATTGTGAATGTTGTATGGGAAGCTCAGAGTGTTACAGATGATCACATGAAGAAAGCAACATTGGTTAGTGCTTTGCAGGATCATGCACTAACCTAGTACATCAAGTACTCTAATGATAACCCAAACATTGGAGTGGCAGAAATCTAGACTGTGCTGAATAAAGAATTCAACGGGCCCAAATCTAAGGCACAGTCAATTGTGGGGTTCAAGGAAATTGCAATGAAACTAGGTGAGACACCTTGGGAATTGGATCAGAGGTTGAAGTGTAAAATCCGCGAAGCCAATATGAACTTAATAGATGGACAACATTGTGAATGGTTTATGGCTTCACTCCTGCCACACCTAAGGGTTGCACTGTCACAACAGAAGATTACAACTCAAGAAGATGCCTTGGAGATTGTAATGAGATTGCATGAAACACTGATGCAAGATCCAAATCTGGGGGTTCAGGAGATCCATGCGTAATTGCAAAATCTTTGCTTTGAAATGAAAAGTTTGAAGTAGGACAAAACAACTCGACCAGAGGTGCGTGAAGAGGTATGGTGCCTGAAATGTAAAGTCCAGGGGCATCACAATGACCATTGCCTAGTCTTTGCAAACTATATTGCAGGAGGAGGACCGATGCCTTTCAGGCCGAAAGCTCAAGTAGGATCGAGCGCAGGGCCTACATTGTAGTGTGCTATATGTCAGGTACCAGGCAAAACATACGATGAATAACTGTCATCTGCTACAGAAGTTTATACAAACACCACAATAATTATTCTGCAACTTTTGTAGGTCGGTAGGGCATGATGAGCACAACTGCAGAAGTTATGAATTGATGATGGACAAAACACTCGCCTATAGGGTTCAGGTAGAAACATGGCCCCCTAACCAGAGCTCAGGGATGGTGTGAACAGGCTTTCAAGGGCGCAGACGAGGCCGAGGAAGAGGAGGACCTAGTAGAGGTCCAAGACAATTGATTTGTTATAACCAAAGAGGATTAGGACACTATGACCGCGAATGCACTAACCCTACACGATCGTCTTGCAAATATTGTACTCAGTTTGATCATGAGACAGAGGACTATCCTACGCTAATAGCAAGGATACATGAAAAACGGGCACTATCACCTCAACCAACTAACCTACAGATGATGTGGTCTAAGCCTCACGATGAGGATCCAAATGTGAATATAGTGCTCCGAAGTGGAATTGCAACGGGTGATGATAACGGGAAACAAGCCGAAGACAGTGCATGGATTCGGAAAGCTTTGATGAAGGAGGTTGAGTTTGATTTGGAGCGTGCACGTGAAACATTCATGGAAGCAAAGAAGAGCTTCATTGAGGCCTCTACCTCAGGGAGCAAGGATAAGGTTGATCAAGAGATAGAACCTTCTATGCTTACAACCTTTCTAGAAACCTGCATGAAGCTGCTACATGATAGCAAGGCTGTGAAGGGATTACAGGAGCTTATAAATAGTTGTGATAGAAATACTCCTGGTGAACCATGCATGGTATGAAAGATTGGTAAGCATAAAGCAAGGACGGGATGAGAAATGAGATTGATTGTACAGATAGGAGAATATGAAATGGATCAAGTTATTTTGGATCTAGGGTCAAACGCAAGCTTCCTACCAAATCAAACTTGGGAATGGATGGGAAGACCCGCACTGCAGTGTTCTTTGATTCAGTTAAGGATGGCAAATTAGTAGAAGGTCACCCCCATGGGGCAGCTGCAAGGGGTGATTATAGTTATTGAAGGTGCAAGTGCGTTGACTGACTTTGAAGTAATATAAATTGTGGATGACAACAACCCTTACCCTGCGCTCCTTCGAATTGATTGGGCTACTGATATGAACGTGGTAATCAACCTAAAGAAGACAAAGATGATATTTGAAAAGAAATCGCTCCGCGTAATAGTACCCCTAGATCCTGCTGAAGGATCGCGCTATACTGAACCAGTCTGTGTTATGAGAGAAATGATGATTTGGACTGCATATACAAGATAACAGCGTAAGACCAATATTGGGTGAATCGAATAATAGATGGATGAATTACATGGGATCGCAAAAGTTTCTGAACCTCAAATTCTGATGAAGAATTAGAGCACTGGCAGAATTCGCTACATGAAGTAACCACACTAAGCTGTAACATGATGACACAGTCACTGCATTGCGTGTCATCAAAGGTAAGAAATTTGCCCATTTATGATGACCTGAATGATGTAGATGTATTTTTGGATGCATTTGAGAGGTAAGTACCAGAGAATAGCGCTTCCAACATTTAGACTGGGAACTGCGCACTATGCCTACAAGATGGTGGGGTAAGGACAAGGGTAGCTTTGATGATTGGTGCGAGTGGAGGAGGATGATGAGAACACGCTTTGGGAAACCGAAGGTATGAATGACAGACAAATATGATGGGAAGGATGATCTGTGCACACACTTGGCCAAATGGGCTCAGGCTTATGGAACGAAGCCCCAACCAGAATGGGTGCACTTGTTCTGTCATACCTTGGATGTCATTTCGATGAACTAGTACTGGGAAATAGAGCTCCGCCATGGTACAAGTGAATGAGATATTTTGCGTGAAGGATTCATAATGACATTCAACTTTGAAGACGGGTTTGATTGTATTGACGAAGCGCTACAAGCACTGAAAGCAATGAGCTTTAGGATACCACAAGATCCTTTGGATTTGATTCAACTCGATTGGATGACTCAGCTAAGCCGAGTGCTTGAATACTATAACGTGACTGCTAAAGAAGAAGATGAGGATCCGTGAAAGATTAACATCCCTAAAACAGAGGGACACTGCGAGGTTGAGGGAGTGCAGATTGAGAACCTTGATATAACCGCACCACTGAAAATGAAATAGGTAAATATTGGTACAGAGGCGAAGCCCAAATTCGCGAAGATTGGAGATTACTGGGATGATGCGATTGTGAATAAGGTCATTGAATTGCTCTGCGAATACCAATATTTGTTCCCTACCAAGTTTATGGAGCTAAGAGAGATAATAGGAGACCGAGGCATTATAAAGATCACGTTAAAACTCGACGTGAAGCCGATTAAGAAAAAACCTTACCGTCTCAATCCAAAGTATAAGGAGAAGGTCCGCTTAGAGATAGACAATATATTTGCAGTAGGCATCATTGAGCCGGTAGAAGAATTTGACTGGGTAAGCCCAATGGTGGTACTAGAAAAGAAGCAGAAGGATGAAATAAGGATATGCGTAGATATCAAGAAGTTGAATGACACTTGCATTCATGATCCTTTCCTGACTTCGTTCACTAATGAGGTGTTGGATAATGTAGGTAGCCAGGAAGCTTATTCCTTCACTGATGGGTTCTCTGGGTACCATCAGATCAAAATCACGCTGGAGGATAGAAGCAAGATGACCTTTGTGACTAAGTGGGGATGTTTTCATTACAACTTAATGCCTTTCGGATTGAAGAATGCACCTATGATTTTTTCGCGCTTAGTCATGGATGTGTTCAAGGAATTTATTTGTAAGTTCCTCGAAGTGTACTTTGATGACTGGATTAAGTTTGGCTATTGAAACACCATGTGGTAAGTTTGTGCCTGATCCTAGATACTTGTCGAAGGTACCAGATTGTGCTCAATCTGAAGAAGTGTCTGTTTTTTGTTCCCTTTGGGACTCTGTTGGGTCATGTGGTTTGTAGATAGGGACTAATGGTAGATCATGCGAAGATTGCGGTAATACTTAACTTGGAAGCACCGAGGAGTGTGAAACAACTCCGTGCAACCTTAGGACATACTGGGTATTATAGGAAGTTTATCAAGGGCTATGCCCAGATCACCTTGCCTATGGAAAATTTGTTGAAAAAGGATGTCACTTTATGGTGGAACGAGGACTGTAAGAAAAGCTTGGATGTATTGAAATAAAAGATGGTCATTGTGCTGATTTTAGTCTTCCTGGTGTGGAAGAAGGAGTTTCATGTACATGTAGACGCGTCATGTATAACGCTGGGAGTAGTACTGACATAGGCTGGCAGAGGAGAATTGGACCATCCCATAACATTCACAAGCAGAAGGTTATCCAAGGCTGAGAAGAACTACACCACCACTGAACATAAAGGGTTAACCATAGTATACACACTCCATAAGTTTAGAAACTATTTGTTGGGAGATCATTTTAAGACGTATATGGATCATTCCGCATTGAAATACCTAGTCAATAAGCCTATGTTGGGGGGGTGAATCTATAGGTGGTTGTTAATGTTCTAGGAGTATTATTTTGAGGTTATTATGAAACCTGGACAACTAAACGTGGGACCAAATTATCTGTCGCACATCGAAATAGGGGAAGGGCCCACTAATTTGGAGGAGGGATTGTCTAACGCGCAATTGTTTGTAGTGAACATCGCAGATGGTCATTTTGAAGACATTATACACTTCCTAACGAAAGGAAATTCCCCAAAATCTTACACTATCCAATAGAAGAAGGAGTTATTGGTGCATGCGGCAGACTTTTCTGTCATTGCCCGACATCTGTAGAAAATGGTGTCTGATGAAATGTTGCGACGATATGTACCAAAGTTTGAAAGGAGAAGTATCCTCACAGACAATCATGGGGGCGCTGCAAGAGGTCATTATGAAAGGAGAGAGACCATGCAGAAGATTCTATGCACAAGGTTGTGGTGGCCAACCCTCCATCAAGATTCAAAAGCTTACTGCAAGGTGTGTGATGTATGTCAAAGGACAGCCAAGCCATTGTGGAGGGAAGAGCTACCTCTGAATCCATAGATGACATTACAACCCTTTGAGAAATGGGCGATAGATTTTGTGGGATCCATTCAACCCCAAGGTAAGAAGATAGGAGCATGGCACATTATCACCACGATAGAGTATTTGACTTGATGGGCGGAGGCATAGCCTGTGAAGGATTGCACAGGCGCGACTGTTGAAAAGTTCCTCTTTGAGTATGTACTGACAGGATTTGGGTGTCCAAATAATTTGATGAGTGATCGCGGCATGCAATTTCTAAATGAGACGATCAACACGTTAATAGAGGAATTTCAGGTATATCACTAGAAGAGAACACCTTATCACCCACAGGCTAATTGGACAATGGAAGCATTCAATAAAGTGTTGGAGAACTTGCTAACCGAGGTTTGCAATGCTTAGCAAAGTGATTGGGACCTATGCATACCCGCAGTACTATGGGCCTGTCAGACGGTATGCAAGAAGTTGACTGGACAGACACCCTTTAGGCTTATCTATGGTATTGAAGTAGTGATACCCATGGAATACATTGTGCCTAGTTTGTGCATAGCGGCACTAATAGGTATGACGGATCACGGAGCCCTGGAAGAGAGACTCGTGCAACTAGCTGAGCTGGAGGAAGAGAGATTTCTAGCTAGAATCCACCAACATGTCCAAAAGAAACACGAAAAGGCATGGCATGATTGGCACATTAAGTTGCGCATATTTAAGGTAAATGACCTAGTTTTGTTATACGACAGTAATTTTGATAAATTTCCAGGGAAGTTAAGAATGCGCTAATTAGGGCCCTATGTCATTAAGGTGATTACCTACGGTGGAGAAACTCAGTTGGTTAAATTTAATGGACATCCCTTCCCAAGAAAGGTGAATGGAAGTCGATTGAAGCCATACACCGATGGTCCAGCCATGTGAGTATATGAAGGTAGCACAGTCTTAATGCTCCAGGCAGCTAAAAGGAGGCACGAGACTATAGACTACACTACCCAAGTTGGGGAGCTGTGCGATTGGAGGATTGTGCGAAGCAAGGAAGTGTCACAGGGTTTATAGTAGCATCAAGGGAGCTACGCTACCCATGGGGAAATCGCGCAGGTCAGCCAAAAAGTGACCATTAAATTCACTGTTCATGATTTGATGGTAGAAATGCGGCCAAATGGAGCAGGAAACCAACATTTAAGATGAAATTTATGGGTCAGATCCTTGAAAATCTATTGCCCGACATTAATGAACCGAATGTGGGGGGAATGGTTGGATTTGAATACAAAATGTCTTATAAATTACAGGTGGGTTCCCAATGAAAAACACTTGGCATTTTGAGAATTGAGTTGTTGAGCTCTCAAATGCGACTTAAGCCCTAAATGGATGAGGTTTACATGGTTACAACCTCTATTGAAGATAATCTTGTGAATCTACAAGAAACTCAACAAAATCTTCAGGCCAACAGTTTAGGAGTAGTGACTGAGTAGATGGTTGAAGAAGCGAAGTAGGCGGCCACACAGTGCACTGCTGAAGTTGCGGTCATACAGGTTGAGTTGGGAGGTCTTTGCACTAATATATTTGCACCCGCAGAGTAACTCGAGGGTGAGTCACGATGTTTGTGTTGCAGTCCTGGTGGGAACGGGATCCCCCAAGGATAGTTTTGGGGCTAAAAACCCATGTTTTGGGTCAAATTTTGTAATAAAATTGTAAAGTCTCCGCATTTTGTGGTCGTGGAGCACAAAGCTATCATGAGTCATAAAGGGTTGTCTGCCCTTATTTGTAAAGTGTAAAGTTGGTTGCAAAGATCATCCCATGGTCCGCGGACCATGGGATTGTATAAAAAGAGCTAAGTAAGTAAGCTCTAAGGATTAAGAAACAATCTTTTTTTTCTTCCATGAAAAACAATTAAAGGACTGAGAACAATCTTTTGTCGTCCACCGACATTAAGTTTCCACCAAATTATGCTCTAAAGATTTCAATTTCCAAGCATTTGTGGCCAAGTTTAAGCACTCGAAAGTGGTAAAATAAGATCACAAAATATGGGAATCTCAACTTACCTTTGACAGCCTCTGCTAGACTTTGTTTGTCCCTCTATGAATCACACTTCCCTAGATTTATCTTGCATAGATTCTAATCTGTATGTTGTTCTCAGATAATTGGCTAGCGCAAAAAAATCAATTATAAAACATAGAAACTCCTCAAACTAGCTATCGGATTGGTGGAGGAAATGACATAGTCAAACTAAATGCGAATGGAATACGGACTCCTTGCATAAGTAAAGGCCAGTAACCATGGGTGGGGATTCACATCAAATGACAAGGAAACTTGTGGAAGCATAAATTGTGGTTTTGAGGGGTTTTGGGTCTAGATTTTGAACCAAAGCTTTGATACCATGTGCAAGGCCCTATCCTAGGGTCTTGTAACAGATCTATGTTTTCTAGAATTTAAATGCAATAAGAGGCAACAATTTACTTTCTTAAAAGACATTTAAATAATGAACATTTTACCATTTACATTCTAATCCCTATAACTTATAGTGAACATTCCATTTCAATAATTTACATAAGTAATCTATGCATAGAGGAATACCTGTACTGGTGATTGGTGGAGATGCCCTTGAGATGCTGCAACTACTGAAACACTCCTCTTAACTAACCCAACTGGATTTACCTCCCATCCAACTAGGAAATAATTCCTAGCCCAAGAAACCTCCATAGGTTCCCTAGCCCTCCGAGCCCAAGTCCAACAATATGTAGTGTGTCCAAAATGAATAATCCAAACCAAGATAAACAATATTTCCCTCCTCTCAACTAACCAAGAAACCTCCATAGGTTGCTTAGGTCTCCAAAAATCACAACAATCCTAAAATCACAGCCAACCCTAAAATCAAGCAAGACCCACACGCCCTTTTCTCCCTTCCTCCTTCCCCTTATACCCTCCATCTATTCTCCACCTCAACCACCTCTTATTAATGTCATTAACTTCTCCTCCATCCTTACAATTTACTTCTCTTCTCCCAAGTAAACCTGGGAGTACATTTGGAAATGTGATGTGAATATAAAATTAGGAAATTATTGGGAGGGGACCATGTCTTCTCCCAAGTAAATCTGAGAGTAAATTTGGGAATGTGAGATGAATATATATATTGATAATTAAATGGAGAGGACCATGTCTTCTCCCAAGTGAATGTGAGAGTACATTTGGGAATGTGAGAAGTAATTAGATGGAGAGGACCATGTTTTCTCCTAAGTAAATATGAGAGTACATTTGGGAATGTGAGATGAATATATATATATATAATTTATTTATATATATATATATATATATATATATATATATATATATATATCATATATAAATTTGAAATAGTGGAAGGAGACCATATCCTACCTAAGATTCAATTTGAGAAGGCAAGTTGGGAATTTGAATAAAATAGAAATAATTAATTTTATATTAAATTTATAGTTTCCAAAATGAAGGTATTCACCAATATTTCTCAATATTTTCAGGTAATGTAAACATTAATAAAATTTGCATGATAAGGTTTAAGTGGGGCATTACATCACATATTCTACCACACTTAGATATTATTATGATGAACTAGTATCTAGAAACAGAGCTGCAACACAGAACCACAAAGTGGGATGTTATGAAATAATTTCTTCTGTTAACTTTCAGTTTTGAGGATGGATTTGAGTGTATTGAAAAAGCGTCATAGGAGATAAAAGTTGTAATATTCAGAATTCCATAAGAACCTATCATGTGTGTACAACCATACTAGAGTACGCAGTTGCGTCATGCCGTGGAATGCTACAATGTGACAACAGAGGAAGGAGAGGAATATCCTAGGAACATCAATATTTCTAAGTCAGAAGGACATCGTGAAGTCATGAGGCCTAAGGCAGAAGTCCCTCACATCTCAAATCCCTTGAATACTAAGCAAGTGAATATTGGCTCAGAAGCACAGCCGAAGTTTGCAAACATAGGTGAGTATTGGGACAAGGATAGAGTGGACAAAGTCGTGGAGTTATTACGGGAGTATCAGGACTTGTTTCCCACAAATTTCTCTAATCTAAAGGGGATAGTAGGTGATCTCATTGTCATGAAGATCACTCTGAAGCCAGACATGAAGCCAGTGAAGCAACACCCATACTGGTTGAATCCTAAGTACAAGGAAAAAGTGTGCGAAGAATTGGATAAGATGCTTGCAGCCGGTATTATTGAACCTATCAAGGAATCATACTAGGTTAGTCCTATGGTGTTTCAAGAAAAAGAATACGAAGGGTGAAACTCAGACATGTGTAGATTTAAGAAATTTGAATGATGCTTGTTTTCATGATCCTTTTCCTACGTCATTCATAGATGAAGTATTGGAAAATTTTGGACGTCAAGAAGGCTATTCGTTTACCAATGAGAGTGCATTCGGGCATGTGGGGGGCTACCTAAAGGGCCAACCGCTCATGAGGTTTGAAACATCTCACACACACTCAAGAATCAATAATACAATCTGCTACATCACTAGACCATCAAGTGTATGAACCCCGAACATTAAACAAACAAGTAAAAGCGAAATAATGAGTCCCTCTACTCAATTTGAGGTGTTGAACAAGAATGGAAGTTGGAACCAAGATACACTGCCCTCTAGGTTGTTCTTCTAGAATAAATGAGCTGATTTCGAGAGAATATGGCCCGCGATAGGTGAGGCAATGAGGATCCTCAACTAAGGCACGAGGGAAAATAGTAATGTGATTGATGGAATGACACCAGGGATGATGGAAAAAGTAGTACTGAGGGACAAAAAAATGACTTCCCTTGTTAAAGAATAAAGTGCATGGTTGACCTGGTGACGACTGACTTAACTTTGGAGGGGATGGGGGCAGTATGACTGGAGGCCAAAATGGCCAACACAGGATGAACGATATGTCAATATGGATGGAATAGTGTGACATGATATAATTGGACGTGAAACAGACTCCATGGATGAAAGGGTGACTCATCGTGGATGCTCTGAACAAGGTTGACACGATGATGCTGCCACACAAAATAGGCTTGGTGGGAACCACGAAAACATGAGTAAATGATGGTTACTCATGACAAAAATCGACACATGGAACGACAAGTATAATAAGAAGAGGTGGTCCTTGAAGTACAAGTGTCGCTTTATGAATAAATTTGATTTTGAGAGGTGAAAAAGTGACCCTTATTGGAAACATGGATTCCTGTTGAAGTGTCAAATCATCAAAAGAAGTGATGCAACCTACATAAATGGATGACAGAAATAAATACCCACAAATCAATGGGAGATGTTATGGGTAAACTTTCTTGAGGTAGAGTGCACTAAGAGAATTAGGAAGGAAATGGCCTTCAGAATCCTCAAAAATATGCCCCCTTTCCTAAGTGTAAGGGTAATCAGGGGTAGACATAGCTTCCATGACATCCTTATCAAAGTAGAAGATGGGCAGACGGAAGGAAGGCAGACTATTACCTGGTGCATCGACATGAGAAAGAAGGTTCAAATATGCATTATTTGGAATGGTAGACGACGAGCTAGTAGATAACGGATCTATGTATGTTGCGACCTATGATTCTGTCGAAAGAGGTTTGTTAGAAGCACGCACAGAAACGTCAGAAAGGTTTGCATGTGAGGAACTCAAGGATGAAAACAGGTAAAGGATATAACCTATGGTGTCTGTTGGGCCTCAAAATCGTCCCTATTTTCCCTCCATTATTCACTTATATCTTCACATTTTACCTTCATGTCACCTCCATTCCACCTCCATATCATTACATTTACCTCCTTATTGGGTCATAACTATGTTTTTCCAAAGTTTAATAATTCTTAACATTTTTAAGTGAATTTATGGCTAAAACTTAGAAAATTATATGCTTATACTTATACCTAACAAATAGAATGAGTTTGTTGACATGTGTAGGTACAAAGGAAGCTTCCAAGGCATCCTTATGTGGCACCCTATGCTCAAATTCGAATTTGAAAAGATCATGAACCTCATGGAGAAGATCATGGACCTTATGGAGGAGATCATGGAGGATAGGGTTGTGTGTCACCATTGGTTGAGAAATATGTGGGTCAAAGGAGAGAATAGTGGGTTTGCATTTATGAGGTTGTTATCATAGTTCTTGTATAAATAGGAGTACCTCCTCCATTCCAAAGAGAGGACTCTTAGAGCATTGTATCCAATTGATGATGGAATAAAGCTTCATTTGACATATATTTTCATTATGTAGTTTTAGAAATAGTTTTCCATTATGTAGTTTTAGATAGAAGTTATCTTAATGTAGTATATGGAATGGCTTGTCACTTTGTGCCTAGGAGAATTGAGCTCACTCTAGAAGGAGCAAAGAAACTTGTTATTTCATATTAGATCTTATTTTATTTAATTGCTTAGATGTTTGATGTTTGAGGATTGGTTTGATGAATGAATTTTCAATTAGAGTCTTATCAACATATGAGAGAACAACTAAGAGTCTAAGTTAGGCTCTCTCTCTCTATTTGACTTGTAATTGGAATTCATCTTTTTGCTTTTATGTTTCAAGTTATTTAGTTTACACTTATGGATGAATTTTAGTCTAGTCTGGATTAGTACAAGAGAGGACAATCAAGAGACTAAGTTAGTCTTTCTCTCTTTGAATCTAAACAACAATTAAAGTTCATCCTCTTGTTTGCATTTCAAGTTTCTAAGTTTTATGATTTCTCTATGATACTATAGGGAAGGACAACCAGGATCTCCTTAGTTAGGAACCTCTTCCCTTGCATATTGTATTGAATCGTAGGGAATTTAATTAGACATAGGATTAGTTGCCTACTCCTGCACATATAGTGTTGGCATCATCAAAAGCTTACGAGTTTCCCTGGTCGATATTTAATGCAACAATTTAAGCCCAATAAATTGCCCAACAGGCCCTCTGCCCTCCTTCTCAGCGTTCCTTCTTGAGCTTCTGCGGTTCAGAGCGCCCGTCTTCTACTGGGCGGGACGATTAAGCTAGGCTCGCCCTCATGGAGGTCTCGAGCTTGCCCCAGGCAAGCCTGCCCTCATCTGTCGAAGTTTTCTCTCAGCTCTTGGCCGGCTTGCCGCAAAAGAAGAAAAGCGAAGCAGCCAAGTTTGTTAAGGGAATGGAAGACATTCCTAAAATCTCCCTGCCGCTAGAGACCCCGATTCAAGTTGCCCTCTCCTTAGCTGAGCGGGCTCTTGTTGGCCAGTTCATCGGTCTATGGCCTTCCCCTAAGACTACTGAGTCCTGGGTAAACAGAAACTGGGCTCCTTTGATCAAGAGCAACATCACCTCTTACTTCTTAGGATGAGGGTATTTCCTTTTCGAATTCACCTCACAGGAGGACAAGGATCTGATCTTCTAGAATGGCCCCTATTTCATGGGCCCCCAAGGCTTGTATCTCAACAGATGGACGTCGGATTTTGACCCTACATTCGATGTACCTTCGGTTGTCCCTGTTTGGGTCAGACTTCCTAATCTTCCAATCCATTGCTGGAACTGGGACTCGCTAAAACACATCGGAAATGCCCTTGGGAAATTCATAGATAGGGCAAACAACAAAGGTCAATATGATTGTGCTCGTATCTGCGTAAAAGTAGACCTAGAGGTGGGTCTCCCGGAAGCCATCAAAATCAAAGTAGGAAGCTGGTCCCATTTGCAGAAGTTGGACTACGAGCAGTTGCCTTTCAAATGCAGAAAATGTCATGTCTATGGCCACTTCACCAGAGTTTTCCCAACCAATGTGGAACCAGAAAAGGGTAAAGAAGAAATTTGGAACCAAGTCAAGTGCGCCAGGAAAACCCAAAAGAACGCTGGTCCAAATGGAAGAGGTCCTCAAGCCCCCCTTCAGCAACACCCTCCCAGAAAGGATCAAGAAAACAAATTTTCCCCTCTAAGCTCACAAATAGAGGAAACTTAGGAACCAAAAAATCAAAAATCAACCCCTCCCTCCAAAGACACCCCCAAAGGTTCTGGAAATGGAGTTGATCAAGCTAGAAGTGGTGTTCCAGCAACAGAGGCAATGGTTGAAAGTGGTGTTCCAGTAATAGATTTGGCAATAACTAAGAGCTCCAAAGGAAACACTATCACATCAGAGGAAGAGAAGCATGAATCAGAGTGCTCAGAGGAAGAAGGGGAAATAGGAGAATCCCAAGCTTCGATAAGGAGATCCACAAGAGGCCGCAAATCAGACTGGGAAAAAAGAGAGCAGGAAACTTTTAAGGATAAACTTCAAGGCAACCAACCAACCCTTGAGAAGCTCCTAGCATCAAAAGCAAAGATGGCGAGAAACCAGCCCCAAGGCTCCAAGGGAGCCAACCAAAAATTCAAATGATGAAGATAGTCTCCTGGAACTGTAGAGGTATGGGGAGCAAAATCAAAGAAGAAGCCATCAGAAGTTTAATAAGAACAGAAACTCCTGACATACTTCTCATCCAGGAGACCAAACTATAATACTTTGTCTTCCTTCAAGCAATTAAGAAACTTTGGAGCAAATGTGAGGCGAAAGCTATCTCAGCTCGAGGGGCTTCTGGAGGGCTGGCCACTCTTTGGAATGCTAGCAAATTCTCATTCGTTTATGAGACCCTCAATACTCACTAGCTGCTCTTAAAATTGTAGCACTTAGAATCAAAAGAGATTATCAGCCTCTTCAACGTGTACATCCCTGTGAACATCGTGGAAAAAAAGGCCTACTAGGACTCCATAAGAACCCAAGCAAATCTACTTAACTTGGAGAATATCATCATAGCAGGAGATCTCAATCTTACTCTCTTATTAGCAGACAAGAGAGGAGGCAGCATTGTTTGAGATCCGGCAAGGGAATGTGTAGAGGATCTGATGTAGGACTGGGACCTCTTGGACATCAAGCCAAGCTCTGGTAAGTTCACTTGGACTAACAAAAGAATTGGCCCTGGTCATATTGCTGCTAGATTGGATAGATTCTTAATTCAAAGCTCTTTTCTTCTGCTTGGGTTAGAGGCTAGAGTTCATATTCTCCCTTGCAACACTTCAGACCATAAACCCATCAGGCTAGAACTGGTGTCTCAGCTTGACCTAGGTCCAATCCCCTTCAGATTCAGCCCACTCTGGACTAATGAATTAGACTTCATGCATTTAGTTAAGGACATCTGGATGTAGTCGGTAAAAGGCTCCCCCTTTTTTGTCAGGGAGGAGAAGCTCAGAAAAGTGAAAAGGACTTTAAAAACCTGGGTTAAAACTCTGCCCAATCCAACAAATGAAAGAAAAAATCTTCAACGCAGTCTGGAAAATCACCACCTCCATGTTGAAACAGCTGATATAACTAAATAATTTCTAGACAAAGAAGCCCAACTCCAGCAAAACTTCCATAAGGCTTGTCTAACAGAAGAAGAGTACTGGAGAATTAAGTCACGCAGTCTTTGGCTTAAAGCAGGGGACATGAACTCTTCCTTCTTCCATAAACAAGCTCAGGCAAGGAAATGTACCAATGCCATTTCTGAAATCAAAGATGGCACTATTACTCATAAAGACAATGCAAGCATAAAAAAATATGCCTCTCTTCACTTTCAAAACCTATATAGTGAAGATAAAAATATGGACCAAAGCTCTGATATGATTGACGTGGTTCCTTCCTTGATTACTGTTGAAATGAATCACCTTCTTGAAGCTAAAGTCACTAAGAATGAAGTCAAGGATGCCCTCTTCGCCATGGACCCAGACAAAGCCACTGGACCGGATGGATTTACAGCCAGATTGTGGAAAAAGACCTATACAAAATGGTTATCAATTCCCAAGCTTGCCAGAAAATTGGAGGTAGCACGAACTCTGATTTTCTTTCTCTCATTCCCAAAGAGAAAGGAGCCAACACTTTCAACAGGTTTCGTCCGATATCGCTATGTAACATCAGTTATAAACTGATTACTAAAGTTATTGCTAATAGGCTTAAGCTCATCCTCCCCAAAGTCATTCCAGAAAACCAAGGAGGATTCATTCAAGGGAGACAGATAGTGGACAACTACTTGCTGGTCCAAGAGGCAATCCACTCAAGTATGAGTCGGAAGGAAAAAGGTACGGTTGTCAAGCTTGATTTAGCAAATGCTTTTGATAGAGTCAAGCACAGTTTTCTGCTGAAAGTCTTACACAAATTTGGATTTGGGGAGAACTTTATAAATTGGATTCGGGCCTGCATTTCAGAGTCTTGGATCTCTCCTTTAGTAAACGACAGAGCTGCTGACTTTTTCAAAGCCACGAGAGGGCTCAGGCAGGGGTGCCCACTCTCACCCCTTCTGTTTGTTCTTCAAGCCTCTGTCCTCAGCTTCTATTTAGACAAAAAAATGATGGATCAGGAAATTGTTGGGCTTTGTATAGCAAGAGGTGTTAAAAACATCAACCATGCCCTCTTTGCGGATGATACCTTGTTATTGGGAGCTGCCTCTGTGCTCATAGCCTCCAGTTTTAAAGGAGTCCTAGATGAGTTTTGTTTGATTTTGGGAAGCAGTTTAAACAATGGCAAATGCCATATCTATTGCTGGAACACCACTTCCAGCATGCTCAATTCCATTTCCAGAACCTTTGGTTTCGTAGCCTCCTCAAACTGGACTTCCTTCAAGTATTTGGGCCTTCTTGTTTTTCTTAAAAGAGCCTTCAACAAAGATTGGCTTCCCCAACTGGAGAAATTCAAGAACAAGCTGCTTTCCTGGGGCTTTTCCTAGCTCAACATTGCTGGTAAGTCTATCCTCATTAAATCTATGCTTAATAGTCTTCCCTTATTTCAGTTTTATGTTCTTCTTGCTCCCTCCGGGATTCTCAGAAAAATGGAGGAGATTATTCAGAATTTTTTTTGGAAGGGGGGCAAGCAAAATGAGAAAAAGTTTTCGTTAGTCAACTGGGATTCCATCTCCAAACCGCTCTTGGAAGGAGGCTTGAATTTCAAAAATCTTGGATACCAAAATATTGCCATGGGAGCTAAGCTCATTTGGAGAATTATTGCTCCTAACCTTGGCTGGGCTCATATAGCTCTTTGGAAAAAATATTTTAAGGGCAAGTGTTCCTGCTATCTAGACCATCCTTTGCCGCTCCTGAACTCGCCCTTCCATAAGCTCTGTTCAAAAGCCTGTCAACTTATAAATACTCATGCCTTCTGGGTCCCTGGAAATGGAAAAAGGATCAACCTTTGGACAGACAGAATTATGAACAATGAGCCGTTGGGAGATTGTCCCTCTCTCCATGCATTCCGCAGTTGGATGAACAATGCTGGATTGCATTCCCTGTGGGATATCTCAGCCTGGCAGGATTCACGCTGGGTTGGCTGGAAAATTGGAACGCCCCTATATTTGGCTATAGAATGCGAGGAATTGCTCTCCAAGCTTCACGGATTGGCCACTACGCGGATGCAAAGCAGGGATTCTAGAGGTTGGGTTGTGCAGGCTGGTGGTTATTCCGTTGCTCAGGGATATGCCAAGCTATGCGAGCAACCCCCATGTGGCTAGGAATCTAGAGCCTTGGAAAGGGATTTGGTACCACCCCTCTCTGCCAAAAATTGATTTTTTCAATTGGCTGTTATGCCACTCCAAAATCTTGACTGACGACAATCTGCAAAAGCATGGCTGCCATGGCCCTTCAAGGTGCAGAATTTGCAAGGTAAATCAGGAAAGCGTTTCTCATTTGATGCTAGAATGTTCCTTCACTTTGCAGATCTGGTCCACACTGCTGAATACTTTGAGTGCCAGCTTTGAGTTGCCTTCTTCCACTACTGTTTTTTTGACAAATGGCTGCAAAGGTACCCTGGTCCTCCTCCAAAAAAAAAAAATTACCAGAGTTGCTTGGTTTATCCTCCCTAAAATTACCTGCTGGCAGATCTGGCTTGAGCAAAACAAAAGGATTTTCAGAAACTATGAGCAAGACGTCAAGCTAGTAGCAGTTAAAATTAAATGTCAGTTAAAAGAGTGCCTGAGAGACCACAAAGATGATTTAAATCTCACTCAGCAAGATAAAAATTGGGGCTCTTTGCTCAATCTAGAGTTCCAAAATTTGGGAAAGAGCATCTCCCTCCCAAAAGCTTGGCAAATAAGGGCTACAACAAACGAGCTCCACGGATGGATTGCAAACCATCAGAGGTCTCTATTTTTTGATGGGGCTGCTAAGGGTAATCCTGGAAGAGCTGGTGCTGGAGGAGTTATTTTTAACCCAGCTGGATCTAGGATTTACAGTTTTGCCTGGGGCTTGGGCATCGCTTCCAGCATCCAAGCGGAGGCTTTGGCTCTTTAACAAGGACTCAAGATACTGAAAGTGCTGAACATCAGGGAGGTTAATGTTATTGGAGACTCTTAGGTTATTATTAATACTATGGTGACTCGTTCTAAGCCAAAGGACCTAAGGCTAGCAAGGTTGATTCACAAAATTTCAGACCTTGGTGATTCTTTCCAGAATTTAAAATTCTATCGTGTGTTGAGAGCCAATAATAAAGAGGCAGACACTGAAGCTAACAAAGTAGCCCTTCTTACGGCTGGTGCTATGCTCAGAGGCGGACAGGAAATATGGGAACCAATCCCTTAATTTAGAACATTGTCATGTTTTATTGCTATTTGTTAAATCAGTTTGTTTGTACCCACAAGCTTGGGAAAATCTCTAAAATTGATCACATAGTTGCAGCTAAGAAAAGATGTGAGCTAATCATAAATGCCACGGTCTTGCAAGGCTGCTCGGCACTTATTGTTTTAGACTCACCCTTTGTAATCCGCTCTTTGGCATTAAGGCCAAGATTCTAATATATCCACTACCCGTTTCTGTAAAAAAAAACAAGCTAGATAAGGTGGTGGTACTATAACCCCATCTTCATAATAGACCTAGGAGGTTAGGCTAATTCAATAAGTAACACCTCCCACAACTCGAGATAGTAAAACGGGGTGGGAGGGAGTGTTACACAAAATCCTCCTTTATACCCCTCCTTTTAAGAAGAGACTAGTAACTTTGGAGTATGCCAAAAAATATCATCATATTACTTTACAAACCATTAAAGTAGCCAAAATCCATTCTCATCCCAACATGACCACAAGGTATGCCCCTATTTCTTTCATGAAAGGGATGTACTCCTAGTTTATGACTAAGTATACAATATCTTAGGTTGAGTAAAATTTAAACCATTACAAATGGGCCCTTATGTTTTCAAACTATGTTTGGGTAAGGGGGAATATATTCTTAAGTGCCCTAAAGCAAAGTTTCTCCCTAAAACCTCATAATGTGCTCTGCCTTGAAGGAATTTTACCCTTGAAAATTTCTTTAGAGTGCCTTTGTATCTTGTATATAAATTAGAAGTATTTTGCATCCCTTTTTGTAAAGCATGCATCTCATTCATTATCTTCTTGCAATTGTCGGGTATACTCCTCATCCTATTACTATATTAGCCGTGTTGATGGTTTTTGTTGTTAGTTGAGGAATTTAGTCTCAACAACTTGAGCCCTTTTTACTGTTGCACATTCCCTTGCCTACTTCAGTGGCATTTGTATTAGACCTACCACCATAACCAGGCCAGATATGATGTTGTAATTAGTTTATTAGTCTATACCTTTAACCATCACATACACCACCTTTATATTTTTCATGATTCATTACTTCTCATCATGCAATTAAATCATGTTTATCATGTGCATAACGATATCCTTTATAGAAAATATATATGATTTAAAGTTTTTGTGCTGTCATACATACATACGTACAAACACACACATACACAACATATATTAAAATATTATACTCTAAGCAATTCAACAAAAACAATTAAATCAATGATGTTGTTTTTACCATCTAGTCCTCATGTTCGACCTAGTGGTAGTGATAGCTCAAGATCACTTTGATAGTTCATTCTTAAGTGAGGGCAATCTTCTATGTGTTTTGGGATTTGATCCCAACATGTAAAAAAAATAGGCTCCAAACACATTGATGGTCCCCTTACCACCTCCTCTCCATCTAATCATCTTCCTCTAGTGTCACATCTTAGGTTCTTGTGGACCCCCATCACACATACAAACATGTGGATTAATATTTGGGGATGTTCTCAAATAATAAAGAAGTGAGGACTCTCCCAAAATCACAGTTCCCCTGTGATGCCCCACAATAAAAGTTCGAATTATGCTTGACATTGGCAGCAACAATTGGAACCACTCATAGTAGGTCCCAGCCAATACACTCTCTACTAGTAACATTTTTCCTCTAGGTACCTTGTGTAGAAAATGACTACCAATATGAAGAGCACCATGACAATTATAACACCTATCTCTAATATCTTAGGATTCATTAATTGGATAGTATAATATATAACCCTTGGCCCAATTATGCAATGAGTCCCAATGAACTCCCATAACTTCATCACATGAGGCATTATTGACTAAGTGTCTCCCACTACTCCCATTGGAGGGAATCTTATCAAAAAATAGATATCCTAGATAATGATCTCAATCTATTGGCCCTACACCATGAATTCTCCTACATTTGCATCCCACTACTACAATATATAAGAGAGGAGTCCCTCCCCCACTCGCAAAAGTGGGTTAACATATTTGAGTAACCCATACCAATTTTGAGCTCCTTGAAACACTTGGTTCACACTAACTTGTGCCCAAACATCTTCAAACTATCACTCTCTCTAGAGTACTAGTCCTCCCTAGCAATTTTGAGATCAAAAACTCATTTTTGGACAATGTAAAAAAATATTTTTTTTTACAATGGCCAATGTTAGAACTTAGGTAGTTTCTATGATTCTATTGAGGGCTTAACACCCCCCCTTATTATTTCTCAAAAATAAAGGGCCCCCCTTATAAATTTTGGGAATATCGCTTTGAATTGCTTTTGGTTTCTTATATTTTTAGTGCTTTGGGTTTCCTAGTTTTCTCTTTTCGACAATCTCATCATCTTCATCTCGTCTAGACCTTTCCAACAATATACAATTTTCCTCAATTCGACTCCCGAATCAAAATTTATGGCCTTTTGAAGCTTTACACTTTTTTTACTGGATTGATAAGGTGGCATGCTACATGGTAGCTTATGTGGTGTGCTGACCTGGCAATGATGACTTGAAAAAAATTACACGTCACTTCCATTTCATCGCCACATTTCAATGCATCCTTTCCACATCAACAAGTAGACATGCCCTTCCATATGACACGTGGCATGACCATGTGGTTGACACATCAATGCAATATGCTATGTCACTGCCACATAACACCTCTACGAGGACGCCACATCAATAGGTGGGACCCACCATCAGATTCGCGTAAGTTCTTAGTTTAAGCACTTCCAAATATGTACGTCATGGTCCATTTCAATGCCACATTTCAATGCATCCTCGCCTTATCAACAACTAGACATGCCTTCCACGTGACACGTGGCATGACCATGTGGTTGACACATCAACGCAATATGCTATGTCACTGCCACATAACACCTCTATGAGGACGCCACATCAGTAGGTGGGACCCACCACCGGGTTCGCATAAGTTCTTATTTTAAGCACTTCCAAATATGTACGTGATGGCGGAAGGTACGAACGATAATCTTTCATATCTTAAAGTGGTAATTTTAATGTCATATTTCCTGTCCCGAGATATAAATTTTCCTGTCATGAAAATTGGATTTTTCTATCCCGAGATTTGGCCATTGATGGAGGGCGCTTGACGATGACGATATTTTTTTATGTCCCGAGATCTGTCAATTGATGGGGGCCTTGGAGATAGGAATTCATGGCGATAATTTTCCCATCCCGCGCCAAAATTAATTTCATGTCAAACCTTGCAATGGCGCAGTTTGAGAGGGGGATCAAACATGGTTTACATTGGATATATGTTCATATTTTATATTTAACACATGGAATATTCTTTGTGGGCCAAAAAGTTTACCACACACTCTCTTAACTATGGCTTACCTTGTACTTCAATACAAACTATTAGATTCCCATTGCACTATATAAACAAGAAATCATCCATCTCGTACCATGCATGTGGGACTACAATTTTTTAATTTAACCATTCAACAAAACACACTTTTTACTCTACAAAACGCACTTGTTAATTAAAAGATTGTTACAGGACCCTGACTTTTAGAGGCCATATCTCGAGCTACGAGGCACAAAATCAAGCCCATGATACCTCGTTGGAAATCTAAGATCGAGGAGAATAATCTAAAGTCTTTTAGAAAACCCACAAGATAAAATCTCAAAAAAATCAATATAAAAGGGGATATGAATTTGTAACAAACTGATATCAATGTGTGAATTTTTAGAAATAAAATTAGCTGCCAAATTTACATTTTGTTGTTTGTATCTCAACAAATGTTATTTATTTATTAGGATTAGAACAACAAATAACCACTTGGGCTCAAATTTAGGATTGCATTTCTAATTGAATTGTGTTTTTCTTAGTATGATTAGTTTTAGAGTGTTTTCAGATCTAAGTTTTACTTTGAGTTTTAATATGTTTTTAATAATAATTTTATTGATATTTTGCACAGTTTTTTGAAGTTTGTTACCACTTAGAGTCTCAGGATTTGTGGACTGGAATTTCATAGGAAAATTAGAACCATTCGCTCCCTAAAAAATGAGAAAACAAATCTTCATGAACTATCTTATAAGAACCCTTTATTTCTCAAGTTGAATTGTATGATAATAAATAAGAGGTTTGTAGAGGAAGAAAGGGTTTCAATTTTATGAAAGGGAGGACTTTACACTGTTGTAGAGAGGTCTCTTGGAGGAAATTGGCTTACTGCTAGACCAAATAAAGAAGATATGTTACAACTTGAAAAGTTCATGCTATCATGAACTTTCTTTAAATCTTTTGTACTCTAAAAACCTCAATCAAACCTTCAAATTTTGTACACCATTGTCCGAGTTAATGGTTCATTAATGGCCTTTGTTTATATTTAGTTTGTATTCAATATTTATACCAAATAAGTATTTATTGTACGATTTTAGCACTGTTTTTAATGGCATGTCAATTTAATCTTGTTTAAACTAGTGGAAAGCTACCTTTTCATGGTGGGCTATATTGAGGTTAGAATTGAATCATGGATTCAAGTAGGCTTGGATATGTTAGTTGATAATTGTTTAGTAGCCTAATTGTATGCTTGTCTTTGTTTTAATTGCTATTGTGTCAAGTGAATTTTTTCTATGATACAATGGCATATCTAATCTTGAATTCATCTATTAATAATTGAATCTAAATATGTGCTTGCAAGGTCTTGATAATTGTTTATTAGGATAATCATATTTGTACATGTGTTTCAATTGCTACAAATCATATAAATCGCTTCTATGTTTTGCTAGCTCATTATCACTTTAAATTCAATTCTTGTCCATTCTCTTTTCATCTTGCTCTTAGTTGAGAGTGGGATTGTTCCTTCTCTTAATCAAGATAGGTTAGATTTCTTTTTTTGTTTTTGTTTTCATATTAGATCATATTGCATTTACTCTTAGGAAGCCATATTAGAAAGTCTCATTTTAATGAGCACTTCATTTAGTGGCAATTGGGCCCACATAGTGGTCGAAATCACCATCCCAAATGGAAAAGGATCTAATTGGGGTCCCGATCGGGTGATTTCTCAAGCATTGATATGGTCATTTTTTCCCATCAACAAGATCTAACTTAGAAAGCACCCACATTTAATGTGTTGGTCCCCCCAAAAAAAATTAGGGAATCCCTTAGGGCAGTTAGGGACCTAATCTAAAAAACTAATGAATAAAAAGGGACAAGCAATTTTAGGCCACCAACCTAAAATTCACAAAATCAATTTTCAACAATCATTTTTTCTACAATGAGCTCACCAAGATCTAGGGCCTTCTCCTCCTCTCCAAGTTGAACTTCCACTGAGTGCACAAGTGACTTAGAAATTGAAGGGAAAACTCTTTTTATAATATATATATTGGTTCATACGGGCTCATACAAAATATAATTGATGCATTGTCTACATCATTGGGAATTCTTGAAAAATGCAACAAGAAATTCTCAATTTGATTTTGCCTCAATTAAATGGAGAAAATTTGAATTTCCACATCAACAGACAACTTGGATGCAATTAACTTTTGTGACATGGCTTGTGTCACTGGGTTTACTCAGTAAATTTGAGTTGGGGAGTTAGAGTTCAAGTAAGCATGCGTGATTGCTAATTTTTAGCAATCAAGGTCAGTTATTTCAAGTTGTTTACAATTAAACTAGATCTAATTGTTGGAGGAACTAGTGGAAGGTCAGTCGTGTAGTGAGACTTCAATCTAACTTAGTGATCATCCAATTAACTGATTAATCAACTCAAAATAACTAGTACATGTAGAGAATTCGAGTTCCCGATTGTGGTGGAGATTCCAAGGCAGTGTAACATTAGTTGTAGACTAGTCTTGAGTGTACAGGTGTTGCATGCAGTCAGATGATCAACATTGGGAATTGTGCAATCCATTTTGGGGAAATTCCTAAATAATAGGGGCCTAATTTCTCAAGGAATTGTGGAAGGAAATAAGAGCTCAAGCAAAGGCAGAAATTGACTAAATCTGGGTCATAGCTTCTTAGTGAGCAAAGAGATATGTTATTCACTAGCAGGTTGTGCTCAGTTGAGCAAAGAAATTGTAATACATCTCTATTCATCATATTAATGCAAGATGGCATAGGGTTTTTAGAAAATTGCCTAGAAAAATACTGTTTCTGCATGTGTGTTATTTCTCATTCCATATTTGTGATTGATGTTCTAAATTTTGAATTGAATTTTGTAGAGTAGTAGAGTAAGTTTGTGTCTTGTGATTTGGTTTAAAGCTTCATGAGCAATTGCAAATCTACACCATAATTTTTACATGGTATCAGAGCAGGATTCACATTAAAACATGAATTTTGAAGTTGTTTCTCAGGAGGTTTGAATCTGCAGTTCACTGTAGTAAGATCTCTTCAGAGTTGGGAGAATGGCCTTCAATGGATTAAGATTAGAGTATGCCTTGGAAGGCAACTCAAATTTCATTACATGGAAGGATCACATGGAGGTCGTGCTTGATGACAATGGCTTGCTAGAATACATCAAGGGAGATGTTGCAAAACTAGTGGAATCAGATGCCTAGAACCTAGCCCAATGGAAGAAATATGTAGCCAAGGCAAGGAGAATAATCTTAGAGGGAGTGTGAGACCAAATTGTCACAAATATCCATTGGAGAGAAAATCCATATGCAATGTGGTAGGCACTACATATTTGTTCTAGAATAATAGTGACCATAGGAAACTGGCACTCAAGAATAAACTTCGAAATATCAAGATGCAGAAGAATGACACTATTCAACAATATCTGAGCAGGTTCACACAAGTTCGTGATGAGTTTGCAAGAGTTGGTTTTACTTTTTCATATGATGACTTGGTAAGCCTAGCCCTTCTGGGCCTTCCCAAGAGTTGGCACAACTACCAAGATTCAGTGAACGAGAGGGAGAAACTATTGAATTGGGAAAGCTTATGGTCTGATTGGTACAGGAGGAAATAAGGCAAAATACCAGAGATGGAACTTCATCCAAGGGCGAGGATGAAGAAAAATTTTCATTGGTTGGAAATGAAAAGAAGGGAAAAGGGAACAAACATCAAACCAAACCAAAATCTAGCCAAGAGGGCAAGAAGAAATATTTGTCCAAAATTAAATGCTTCAATTGTCATGAATTCAGGCATTATTCCATGAGGTGTCCACATAAAAAGTCAATCAAAAAGACCTTCAGAGGAGCAACAAGTGAAACTTTGGCTTCACAATATGAGCTTGACTTCACCCTTATCACATGCATGACTAACACAGTGTTGGGGAGCATGTGGTACTTGGATTCTAGTGCCTCGTTCCACATGACAGGGTGTAGAGACTTTTTCAGCGACCTGGAGGAGGAAGATCTCCAGATGCAAATCGAGCTGGGGGACGACGAAAGGTACAATGCAACTGGGATTGGTACAATCACCTTTTATAGGGAGTCAGGCTCCTCTCTCAAACTCAAGGATGTCATGTGTGTTCTAGGCCTAAAGGAGAATCTCATCTTTGTTGCAGTTTTGGAAGACTATGGTTATGATGTGATCTTCAACAGAGGGAAATCATTCATGAGACACATAACAACGAGACCGATGAAGAAGATCAGGGTTCATGTGAAGAACCTATATAATATAGATGCAAAAGATTGTGTTGCATTAAGCACTAAAGCAGAGAAAGTGCATATTCGTAATCTCGGTGAAGTTTGTCACAAAATACTTATCCATTTGCATCATGGCACCTTCAAGATTATGAAACAAATAACCACTGACCTCCCCAAAGGAGCACTTGAGCAACATGATGTATGCAAAGGATGTACTTTGGGGAAGTACACAAAATCCACGTTCCATGATCAGGACAACAAAGCACATGCAATCTTGGAAAGGATCTACTATGATGTTTATGGACTTGTTGGCTTAGTGGGGCCTGACCCAGGTTCAGAGTTAATTTAGCCAAACAAATCCTGGTACCACTGGCCCTTTCGGAAACAGTCCGCGGAGTGCAGATTGAGGTCTCACCTGAAGTAGTATGGGATGGTGCTAGAACCAGATTTCTACACCCTGGAGATGCCTGATGAGTTCGAGTGGTCTGCGGTTTGACCCTGCGCGCAGGTTGCTTCACGCACTTTCCCGTCCTTCACCACCTATTATACTGCCTTCACGCAACACTACCCAGGGGCTGAGCGTTGTGCTCTGTGTTATTACCCAAAATCTTACTGTTTTTTTTCTTCCACTAGAAAAATCCGTAACTTTCATTATGATTGAAAATTACATATTGATAATGCTATGCGCATATGCTTGAGGTCACTGTATATAGTGTACCCGTTAGCTTCAAAATAGGTTATGTTCAGATCAGATGTTCCACGCAGGGTCATCTTTCCATATGCTATCACTATATCTGTTTACAAAAAAGCCTTTCGGCTTGCCAATCTGTTCAATACATATTTAAATATTTCACAAAAGCTGTTATCGATATGTACAAAAATTTATCAGATAGTTTATTGCTCTGGTGCGTGCTGATATCTCGGATCTATGTATGGGCGATGGTAGTATTTGTACTCCTGTTGTCCTTGTACCTCTGTGATCTCCCATACTCCTCTGTCCATCATCGTGGCCTCCTTGGATAATTTGTCAACACTCTCGTTATGTTCCCTGTAGATGTGTGAACATGTGATGTTGTTAAATGCTGCTTTGAATTCAAGAATCTCATTCAATATAATGCTGAGTGTGTGAATGTGACAAATTGATATGTTGTTAAACCAATTTATGACGGTTTTTGAATACCCGAAGATGTTAATGCAAGAGATATGACGACTCATAGCAAAATGTAGTAAATGACGGAGGGTAATAAGCTCTGCAAAATTGTTTGTTCCCGCCCCCAGGCCTGCCTTAATACTGTAATAATGATGTTCAGATTTGTAAATGATGAATCCACCCCCACAGCTCTGTTGGTTTGCGGCTCCGTCAAAATCTGCCCACGGGGTGTCATGATCAATTCGGGGAGGCGGGTGGGGGTGGCGAACATGCGGTGGTGGGGGTTCTGGCAGTTCACCATATGCAGCAATGATGTCGGCCTCCATCAATTGCCAGATATCCGGGCGTTCTTGAAAAATGATACGGTTTCTTGCTTTCCAGATGTGCCAATTTACGATAATAGGGAGGTTTATCATCTTTGATCCCTTGTGCCGCGATGCCCAGTCTGTCCAAGCCTCAGTGAGATTTGGACCCGCCCAGTTTCCAGTGTGGGGGATGGTGTTTTTGATGGCAGACCATAGTTCTTGTGTCGACCTGCATTGTAGGAACAAATGTTCTCTTGATTCGGATGCTTCTTTGCATATCGCGCACAAGGTAGGTCCATGATAAGCTCTGCGCAATAGATTTTCTCCGGTGGGCACCTTGTTCCTAAGAACACACTAGAAGAAGAGCTTGGATCTCGGGGATGCGGTGAGCTTCCAGATGCTATGCCACCAATTTAATAATACCTCTGGCTTTTTGTGACTAATAAGGAGAGTGTATCCAGCCTTTGGGGTATAATAACCGCTATCAGACTGGCTCCAAATTAGTTCGTCCTGCCCCTCAATGATTCTGATGTGTGATTCCATCAGGGCTCCCCTGAAGGTCTGCCATGTCTGATGCCATCTAGGAGGGAGGTTTAGTTGATGTGCTGTCCTCCAAGCCTGATGGAATACCCCAGAGGATTCCCTGTCGGCTATCTGAGCAATCACTTTGATGTTGCGGGCGAGTAAATATTCGACCAGTTCTTGAGGTAGAATGTGTCTACCCCCGCTTCCAGCCCATGGGTCAATGCCAATCCTAGCCAGAGTCCCGTCCCTAATCTTCTAGGCCAAGTTATCTCTGATCATAGGCATTGAGTGTAGTAGCGCTTTCCAAATTGAAGATGCCCCAGTTCTGTTCCAATTTGGGAGCCTGATCCAGTCCAGTGTGCCAAGGGGCCAAATGTATTTATGGTAAGAGAGGCGGGTCCATAGGTTCTGGCTAGTTATCAATGCCCAGCTCATCTTAGCTGCCAATGCTTGAGCAAACAGTGGAAGGTCTTTTAGGCCCCATCCTCCCCACTTCTTTGGGAGTGCGATCTTCTGCTAGCCAATCCACGCAAATATACGTTTGTCTTGACTTCCAGCCCAGAGATATCTGTTGCAGATTTGCTGGAGACGTGCCAGAGTGTGTCTAGGAATCCATACTAGAGCCATCCAGAAAACCGGGGTAGCCTCCAGCACGGATTTGATGAGGATTAATTTGCTTTCTCTGGATAGGTATCGATGGCTCCAACAGGATAGCCGCTTTTCTAATTTGGATACCAGCCAAGTCCAATATGCAATCTTTTGGCAAGTGGGTTTTAACCAGAAGCCTAGATATTTAAGACCCCTGTCCAATGGATGAATGCTATACGGGAAGGCCTGCAGGGCAGTTTGTGCTTCATTGATAGTGGTGCGGGTCAGTGATATGGTAGATTTCACTCTGTTTACTTGCATCCCTGTGGCCTGAGAGAAGAGCTGAAGAATGCGGGAAAAAGTCATAGCATCTCTAATGCTACCATCCAATAGAATGAGTACATCATCCACGAACAGCAGGTGTGTGAGGTAGCATTCTTCCGTGATCTTGAGACCTTTGAGAGACCCTTCCCTAGTGGCAGAGATGATTAGGCGGCTCAGACCTTCCATGACCAAAAGAAATAGTAGAGGTGATAGGGGACAGCCCTGCCGGAGCCCCCTTTCAGAGTGAAAGTAATGGGAGGCTGACCCATTGATCAGGATACTGAATGTGGGAGTGGTGATACAGGCCATAATCCAATTTATGAAAGGGTGAGGGAAACCCAGATGAATGAGGAGCATCTTAATGTAAAGCAGCTGACTCGGTCAAAAGCTTTAGAAAGATAAATTTTCAAGAGAGTGCTCTTGAGTTGTTTGGACCAGATGGAGTGCAGGGCTTCTTGGGCGGACCCAATAGCTTCATGAATCTGCCTGTCCTCAAGGAAAGCAAATTGCTGGGGAGCAATGTGGGTAGATAGGATAGGTTTGAGCCGATTAGCAATAATCTTAGATATGATCTTGTAGAGAACGTTACAGAGAGAGATGGGGCAGAAGTCATCGAAAGAAGATGGGGAGTCAGACTTGGGGATGAGGGCAATGAAAGTAGAGTTAATAGCGTGATATAAATACCCAGATGTCCTGCATTCCTCAATCACACTAATCAGGTCCTGACCCAGCTGGTCAAAGAAAGCAAGGTAAAATTCAATAGTCCAACCGTCAGGTCTAGGGCCCTTGTCCCTCTTGAACCATTTGAGAGTGCTTTCCAGCTCTTCCATTGTTACTGGGGTCGTGAGGCCAGCCGAGTCTTCCTCATTTACAAATCTTGGAAAATGTGAGGCCACTTCTATGATGTCTGCCAAGTTTGTCCCTGGAGGGTTTCTGAATAGGCTTCGAAAGTGTGAAGTACCCAGCCGTGAGAGTTTATTGAATGTTTCTGCAAGGCCCCCCTCTGGTAGGGGAAGGTTCCAAATAGCGTTGGCCACTTTCCTTCCTTTTGCATAGTTGTGGAAGAATCTCGAGTTTTCATCCCTTGCTTTCAACCAAATAGCTCTGCTACGTAGTCTGAGAGATTCCTCTTTTTGTCTAAGTAATGTGGACCTCTGATTTTCTAGTTCTATCAGGCGAGTCTTGTCCACTGCCGAGCTGAATCCAAGGTTTCTCTCATCTAGCAGGGGGCTCAATTCCTCTTCAACAGTTGTGAGCTGGGCTGATTCCTTTCTGTTCTTCTCCTTGGCCCAATTTATGACGATATGCTTTAGCTCAGTGAGGTTCTTGCAGAAACCCTTGGCCAAAGATGCCTCCCTGTTGATGGGGTGAGTCTTCCAGTACTCAGAGACCAATTTAATGAAGTCTTGGTCTTGGAGCCAAATATGATTGAATTTGAAAGGTGCCTTCGATTTGAGATGAGGCCCTAGGATCTCCAGATATATGGGGGAGTGGTCTGATAAGCCCCCCGATCCAACCCATTGTTTGAAGAGGTGAAGTTTCTGAATCAGGGGACCCTTAAGGAGGAATCTGTCAAGTCTGCGGGCCAATGCAGCATCGCCCACCCTCCTGTTCCTCCATGTAGGCAAGGGCTTCTGCATGGGGATATCCACGAAGTCAGCCTGTTCTAGTGCATTCCTCATAAAATCAGTGATGGAGTCCACTTGTGCCATGGTGCCCCAGGATTCACGGTAGCCCAGCGAAAAATTTAGGTCACCTCCCAGAATGGTGTGGTCCGCAGCTAGTAGGGTTAGATTCAGTAGACGTCTCCAGAATGGCTCTCTGAGTTGGCAAGGCCCATATACATTCACAATCCGAAATGCTAAACCAAGATCTGCAGCAAAAATGTCCACCCCCATGAATCCTTGGGCACCCCAGGATGAATCGATTTTGATTGACCTAGGGTTGTATCCGAGAGCCAGACCCCCCGATCGACCCGAGGCATCCGAGGCCAAGAACCTCCAACGCAGAGCCAGTGAATTTAAGCATTGTGAGATGTTTTCTACCGATCCCAGAGTCTCTTGTAGGAGGATGATGTCGGGTTTCTCAGTCCCAAAGAGTCTCCAGATGACTAGTTTTTTGGGGGCACTAGCCAAACCCCTGCAGTTGAATGATAAGCACTTCATGGAGGGCCGCTCCGGGGGGTTGTGGCTGCTCTAAGGACCCCGTCAATGGTGGACTGCTGGCCATATCTGACTTCCGCACCGGCCCTCCAAATGGATTTTGTGAGATCAGATTTTCTGCCTCTTGAGGTCAGAGGTCCCATACTCAGTGGAACGATGCCTAGGCCCCCCTTGGTGCCCGGTAGCTGAGGACGATGTCGAAGGGAGTATGGGTGAGATGATGACCGTGAGGAGGATGACAAAGATGATGAGGCGGGGAATGGAGGTACGGACGGAGGATCGGTAGAGTCACAAAGGGGGAGAGACGATAGCGGGCAATGTGCCATAGTGCAAGGTGCAGATGATGAAGTAAATGCATAAGTGCTACCAATAGATAAAGAGGAAGGGATAAGACCAGTACTCGAGGTCTGTGCGGCTGCTGCGGCTGCCCGAGCTCTAGTCATAGGTGGCGATGACGGTCTTGGCCCCCTTCTCCCTGTCTTTGCCGGCGAGTCCTGTGTAGATGCCACCCCCTGAGCTGAGCATATTATGATCGGGGATGCCTCTCGAGTGGATGTGGGAGAAATCTTAGGGGACTCCTCAGGACTCTTGTTCAGTGGACAATCCTTAGCTAGGTGCCCCACTTGATGACAACGGTAGCAGCGAAATGGAACTCCTTCGTAGTCGAGTAATTGTATCCTGCTGTATTTCCCCCATTGTAGTGTGATCTTCTTCTCTAAACCTTCACGCGTGTCCAGGTGAACCAGGACACGAGCTAGGGTTCTCTGCTTGGATTCTACATACGAACGATCATGGTCCAGATACGTGCCCAATGCATTTCTGATTTTTATGAGTGCATCCTCGCTCCAATACTGTAGAGGGAGTCCAGGTAATCGTACCCACAGGGGGCCTACCCCGATCTGTTCGCGCTCTGGGTCAAAAAGGGGGCTCCATCTCTTAAGCAGGATAGGTGCAGTTTCGATGTGCCAATATTTTGCCAAAACTAAATCAATGTAGTCCTCTTTTGTGAAATGGAGGGAGAACCACCCACGAGGTAGTACATGTACCTCCGGGAGATCCTTGAGCAGGCCACCCCAGATCTCTTCCACCCATTTGGTCAGTCGGCTTACAGAGTAGGCGCGTCCCCTCACATGTCCAACCAAAACCGATCAGGCCATGAGCGCCACTTCCCCTAAATCCGGTGGATCGCCAAACGGGACCGTGATCTCTTTGTCTGTCGCCTTAATGCACCTGGATTTCCTTTTCTTCGAGCGAGGAGCAGAGAGGTGGTCTACAAAGGGGTTTGTAGCACCTTCGGAGGGGATGGGCTTAGAGGGTTTAACATTGACCGCCGGTGTGCTAAAACATCCGGAGGGCCGGATCCCAGAGGAGGGAAGGGTTTGTGGAACCGTGACCTGTGAATCAACGGCAGGGGGCGGATGTTCCGGGGGGAGATACGCTTGATCGAACGACAGGACCTGTGGAGAAAGCGATGCAAGGAGCTGTTCCGTACCGGGAGATAGAGGGGGGACTTCAAATCCGGGAGGGGAATCCGAGGTGGCTTCAGGGGCAGGACGATTAGGGTTCGAGCGAGGGTTTGTGATCACGGGCGAGGGAACCGGGGAGCTGAGAGCCGAGGCGGCAAAGTAAGGGATATCGAAAATGATGCGGTCTGCTAAGGGATCCGCGGAATAATCCACGAGCTCTGACTCCATGTGGCCCTCCATTTTGGTAACAGATGCGCGGTGAACGACAGAGGAAATGGCGACGGGCGACTCCGTAAGGCCGGTAGGGGAGAGATGGGTGACCGGAGACCGTGACCGACTGCAACTATCAGCGAGAGTAGGGACCTATCCTAGACCCGCGCGATCCTGCGACTCCTGTAGCTCCCGAAAAATCTCCATCAGAGCTCCATCAGTCTTCTTTTGATATACATTGTATATGCATATTAGTTCTATGGCAATGGAATTATCAGGCTATATGTATATAATATTATATATTTATATATATATATTTTTTTTTTTTTTTTTCTTTGCAGGGTCCGCGTCATGCTTGTCTAGCAACTCGGTCCAATTATGTGCAATTTGATAGTTGATTTTAAATTTTTCGTTATAATGAACCGAGTATGCCCCATAATGTATTAATTTCATGGTTGGTCTTTAAGTTTTCATTACAATGGGTTGAGCTTACCTACACTCCGTGTCAATTTGATAGTTGATTTTTAATTTTTAATTTTTTTTGCAATGTTGAAGTTGTCTTATGCTAAGATTTTAAAATCGCTATACATTTAACATTTAAAAAAATTACTTTTGGTATAATAACTCTTTCATTCAGGTGTTCATTTTTAAAGTTTTTTTTAGTCATAAAATTTTTCCATAATGTCATGCTTGAAATATTTTGAAAATTTAAGATTGTTTTGTAATTATAATCTTTGGTTTTAAATGTATGGTTGAAAAATTGTCAAGATTTTAACGTTTTTAAGTCGTGATATTTTATCTTTAATGTTATGGTTGAAAATAGTTATAAATATTTTTCTTAGCACCATGCTTGAAAATTGTTGGAATTTTAAGGTTTTTCAAAGAAATGATATTTTAAATTTAATGTCATGCTTAAAAATCGTTGGAATTTTAAGGCTTTTCAAAGACATTATATTTTATCGTTAATGTCATGCTTGACAATCGTTGGAAATTTAAAGGTTTTTAGAGTTATGATATTTTATTTTTAATGTCATTATTAAAAAATGCTGAAAATGTACCATGGAAAAAAAAGACGTTATTTTGGGATCAACACTTTTCGATTTCAAGGTGTTTTTTGCACCAAACAAAATGGATTTTATTGTTTTTTTACTGTTATTTTAAAAAAAATATTGAAAATCTACTCTAAAAAAATAAATTGGTGATGCAGAATCAACACTTTTTTAGTTTTGGGTTGTTTTTCATGTTTTTTTTAGATTTTGGGCTCGAGTGCCCGTTTTGAGGTAATAGTTCCCGTTTGATCAGTAACTATCTTCTGGATACTCATCCAGAAATTGTGCAGTTTTCATGAGCAGGCCTTTTGCTGCTCAACAGTCCACTTAGCTCAGAAATTGAGTAGTTTTCGCTACCACGCTCCCGGCCAGTTCCTCCAAAAAACTGTGCAATTTCTTCCCGCTGATCCTCCACGCAACCCAGCCTGTTCCTTCATAAAATTATGCAAATTTTTCTTTCAATCCCTTGCTTCCCGCTCATTCCGGAAAATGCGCAGATTCTTTCTACCTTGCCTTCTTGCAACCCAGAGTGTCTCCCAAAATTTGCGCAGTTTTTCCTTCTAGCTGAGCCAAACCTCGCAGATAGTCACTGTCGACTTGGATTTCTCATCTTCATTAGCCATTAACTCTTACACAGTTTTCATCAGTAGTGCCCAAAGCCATCATCCCGCCTCCCAACCTTGCTGCCTCTCCCGGTCACCTACATCCGAAGTGATCATGTGTCATGGTAGACTGGGAGGTTTTTGGATTTGATGTCGTCTCGTCACGAGTGACTGCAGGTATAAGTACACCAACAAACATGGCACAACGACGAATGGGATGAATGAAGGGAGCACATGCAGAAGGACAGGTTCACCAACAGACGAATGAACGATGCATGCAAAGAGATGTGCTTAGGAACGGATGATCATGCAAAGATGTGTTCGCGAATGGACGGACGGACAAACATGCAACTTTCGCGAACAAATGAGCCTATCAAGCCTTCCAACATATAAGTAAGGAGCAAGGTGCTAAAGCAGCATCAAGCAAACCAAAGACCATCGAAGACTCCACACACTTTGCCATATGGAGGTGAAGCTGTGACAAACCATGAAGACATCCATCACCTAGAAGCACTACAGCTAGACATGCACTCAAGTAGCAACACGAATGTACCAACACTGTCATGTCGAGTCATGTCATGAGTCATGTTGTCCACATCTCCACTATGGGCCATGTTGTCAAATCAATGTAATGTAATGTGGAAGTCCAAGAGACCCACTTGTTGAGCAAAGAGTCATGTAAAGTTGAAAAGTCATGGAAGTCAAATAGCCATGAGGGTAGTCGAACAACCACAATGGTCAGTTTCACCCTTGGCTATAAATACCCCCTAATTTGTACATGCAAGGGATTTTTCACTTCAGTTCCTCCCACATAGCCAAGAGAGTCAGTTATATTTTATTTGAGGAGTAAGAAGTGGCTCCAATGCCCCTCACACGGGGTTAGTGATGTATGGTGTAACAATGTGTCTTGGAACTTTCACTTAATTCAGAAGCTTTCTAATAGGCCGACACATTTTCACACATGTATTGTATCTATTGTAAGACTAATCTTTAACACTTGTAATGCATGTTGCTTGAACCCATGTTTAACACTTGAACTAATTCACTTGTTCTAATACACATATTTTAATGAAAAGGTGTTGTATATGTTGTTAACGCTGTCTCTTCCGTGTAGACTACTCTCCCAGACATCAGACAAACCTTTCACATAAAACTTGCTATAACAACTGTTGTACTCGTGCAGACTAATCCGCTGAGTGTTATGCATGTTATCTTCCCTTATTTTTTGTGACTGTCGCATCCGTGTGGACTGTTCCACTGAAATATGTGCATGTCCTGTTGTGTTGTGTGTTCCTATTAGAGTTGGGACTTCTCCCAACCGATTTGGGGCTCACTCTCACCCTCTCTCCCTCTACAGTGAAAGAACCATTGACACAAGTAACACTTACACTCACCAAGAACGCAAACCTCACTTCTCGAAGACAAAGTAGATCACTCTCCTGTGTTGACAAGAAAGAGTTAAGGCAAATCCTTAAGATAATGGAAACCGAGCCATCACATTGGATGGGACTCCCACACCAAATGGTGTGAGGTATAGTTTCATACCAGGGTGATCCCCTGAATGTTGGTGGGTCCAACTATCAACATTTCTAGCACTAGAAGGAGGGAAACCAATTGTATATGGCTGAACATTCTCTCACACTCATTCATCAACCATATGGTCAAGGTAGTAACTCATACTCCCTCTCACCTACATGTGAATCTACAGTTGGTTACTCCTCACTGCCCAAGATTGAGCATGAGATTCTGTATCATCAACTTTGCTCCGTCCGTCCTGTTATCACTCCAGGAAGCTCTCCTAGGTTGTAGCTCGGAGATGCCTGGTAACATATAATCTTCAATATTTTTCTCTGAACTATTAGAATGGATGATGGTTTGGATCAAGTCAGATGACTATTTCAACTCTATTTTCACTCAAGACATGCATGAACACCCTCAACTTTACAAGGCTTTAGACCACTAATGCTCAATAGTTTATAGATTCAATGGATAGATGGAGAATATTGACTGTACCAACAGATGCATACATAAACACATATGAATGGCTAGCTATAGGAAGTAAATGAAGCTTGCAAATCTAATTTATCAATTCATAGATAAGATGACAGTTTTTTTTTTTTTTTTTAATTTAATTAATTAATTATTTTTTTTTATTTTTGAATAAGTGCTAATTCTATTAAAATAAAAGGTAAAAATATTTACAATGAGGTCTACGCCTCAGAGGGCCTGTTTCCCGGCCCTTAGCAGAAAGACTATTGATCAGAGAGATACCTTTGTGCCTGTGAGAGAGAAGTTTTCTCAGGCCAGGAGAGGGAGTGAAGTCATTACAAAAGTACTTCTTGCTTGCAAGAGATGCCAAGCAGAGGAAGCCAACCACATGAATTTTCCGACTAGTCACGAGAGCGGGCGATAACCTTGTGATTCAGCAAAAAACAAACATGGGCTGAGGTCGGCTTCAGCATTACATTAAACATATCCAAGAAGGAGAAAAAAGCTAGCGGATGAGAGGAGAGAAGTGCCAAAAAACTTAGCAGAAACAACAACCCAGCTGAAGAGAATCTTACTCGCCCGAGGGCTGTGGGTCGGAGCGCTTGGCTGTCTGCATTTCCGGAGCTGCTGGCCGAGAAGCCTCATCTTCTTCAGTTGCGCCTTCCTCAGACTGATTGATCAGGTGCAGGATGCCGAAGTTGTGCTGAACAGGACCACAAGCCACTACCTCATCTTCCTCCACGATTGGAGTGCTAAAAACCTCAGCTTTCTTCGGAGAATCTTCCTGCATGTGCATGGCTGTTGGATTAGGATTGGTCTCAGCCTCATGAGAGAGGCTTTCCTCAGGGGACGGGGTAGTGGAAGAACTGATGGGCTCGACAGGCATTTCTGCCTCTTCTGAAACCATGATAGTAGTGGTGAAGGTAATAATGGGCTGATTGAGACGGCTTCGAAATGTAAAGCGCGAGTTCTGGAATGAGGAATTGGGCGCAGGCTTGGAGGGGGTGGGTGGAGGCGAAGACGGGGAGGCGGAGGAGATGGGAATTATAAGCGGAGAAGGAGATGGACGGGCGCGCCCCCTGGAGGCTGAGGAGCTTCCTCTGCGAGGCACACCGCGGCTTCGAGTCATGGCTTCCTCAGAAGTCTTGCTGCGGGTGCTCTACTGAATGCCAGTGGGTGACCAGGGAAGAACAGACGCGGAGGGATCAACCTCAGGCTGAGCAGACCGGAGAACAAGCTGACGAAAGGAATGTTGCAGGGAATGCCTGCAACTGGGCGGGGAGAGCTCCATTATATCGCGGGAGGGCTGCAAGGTCGAGCCGCGGAGAGGCATTAATTCACCTGCAAACGACTGATCAACATAAATGCCCGAAGGGACCTCCACACAGTGAACTAACAAATGACATTGAATACCCGTCATCGAGAACTGGATTTAATTAATCGCTGCATTGTCTGTCCAGGTGCCGATCCGGCGGCCTGACGCAGGGCATGCATGAGGGTGAGGTGTCGGTACTGATAGAACACCCGGATCGGGGGATGATTATTCCAATTTTAAAGTTATAGTGAACATCTTTTTTTTATGTAATTATTTGAATATTAAGTTTATGGAGGTGTATATACTCTACCCTATACTAAATTTAAACTTATAATCTTGGAAAAGAAAAAATAGATATTCTTTGCTAATAGTTGTTTTTGAGAAAAACATATTGAAGTTAATAATGAGAGTGTCCATTAATATTTGGTTGACATTTCAAACCATATAATGTGCCATCTAATGTGTTTCATCCTCACTACAAAAGCTATGAATCACATTAAATGGTTCTAAACATCTACCAAATCTTAATGATGTGATTAATTGTTGAATTAAGGCTTTTGTGATCCATAACAGGTTTGTGAGAAGAGTCTTCAACGATAATCACATCATAATTCATATTGCCAACGCGTTTTGAACCAACGAGTGTGGTTCATCATCAGGATGAGTTGAAGAACCAAATCAAGGCTGCATGTTAAATAGGGAGAGTTGGTCATCCAATGGCTATACTTAACTGGGAAACGACTAAATTTGACTGGGCAACTAAACTTGACCAATGGCTATGATGACTGGGCAACAAGACCAAGGGATAGGGAAAGGAAAAATTAATTAGTTAATTAGATTTATTCTTTTATTTCTTTTTAGTTATATTTATTACCATATGCTAGTAATTAACTTTTAAGAGAATGGTAATAAATATAACTAAAAAAGAATCTAATTAACTAATTAATTTTTCTTTTTCCTATCCCTTGATCTTGTTTGTTAGTCATCGTAGCCGTTACTTAGTAGTCGTTGGTCTAGTCTAGTTGCCTAGTCAAATTTAGCCATTTACCACTCAAATATAGCCGTTGGATGACCTGCTCTCCCTATTTAACATGCAGCCTTGATCGGGTTCTTCAACTCATCCTGACAATGAACCACACTGAACCACACTAGTTGGTTCAAAACGCGTCGGCAATATGAACTATGATGAACCACATTGGTTGGTTCGAAACGCATCGGCAATATGAATTATGATGTGATTTTCACTTAAGACTCTTCTCATAAAGATGTGATTAATCTGAAAGACAATCTCATTATCAATATAGATCACAAAAGTCTAAGATCTAGCATATTTAAATTAAATTTTAAAAAAAAAATTGAGTGACCTAACATTCATAAAAACTAAGCTATGAAGTGTAAAGAAGTTAATTTGAGTGAGGTTTAGTCATTCACTAAGTTTTAGGTTCAAACTTGATAGAGAGAGAGTGGGAATGGAAAGTAATTCTAAAGAAATTAATTCACAATCCCGATTATAACATCCATTATAAGTAAATTTTTTACTTATCCAAAATGGCTAATCCCAAGCCCCCCAAAACTAGTTTTTTTACTAGAATTAACATAATAACTAAATCATTTAATAAAGTAAATTGAAATATTACATTGATTTTAGAAATTTCATTTTTTTCCATTTAGTTTTTGTAATTATGATGATTGTTTTTTCAAATTATGATAATTATTTATATTTGGACATTTAAAAGCAAATTTTTTATTATATACTATATATTATATATATATAACTAATCATTGAATAAAAGTAAATTTAAATATAACCTGATTTAAAAAATTTCATTTTTTTTTAATTATGATTGATTGTTTTTTCAAATTACAATAATTATTTAAGTTTAGATATTTAAAAGAATGTTTTGATATATATTATATTATATTATATATATATAATGATTTTCATAATACAAACATTTAATAAGTAAATTAAATATTGCATCAATTTAGAAATGTCATTTTTTTTTCCCATTTATTTTAATTGTGATAATTATTTTTTCAAATTATGATAATTTATTTAATGTTGGACATCTATAGAAAAATTTTGATTCTATATATTAAAATGATTTAAACATTAATAAAACTAAATCATTAATAAAATAATTAATACCAAATGATTTTAGAAATTCATTTTTTCTATTTTTTTATTATTGATGATGTTTTTCAAATTATGATAATTATTTATGTTTAGGAGATTTAAAGCAAAATTCTATATATATATATATGAATGATAATTTTTAGCATCTAAAATTAGTTTTTTTAAAGTAAATAATAAAATATAGTTAAAATAAAAGAATTTATTTTTTTAATGATTTTATAAACTAATTTTATTTTTTAATTAATATTACAAAATTAGGGGAGGGGCATTTTCAGAATAAATATTTGATAAATTATCTACAATTATTAGGAATATGAAAAGAAATTCATTGAAATAAATAAGTATAGAATGATACTTATGAGCAATATAGAATTTTCTACATCATTTTGTGTAGCATTTCCCAATGATATGAGAAATCTCACTCATGATATGAGTTTGTATAGATTAAATGTTAAACTAATTTGTTATTACGAAAATGAGAACCTTAAATAGCTTTACAAGAGCAAAGCTACCTCCAAAAATTAGGGAGAGAAAGAATCTATCTATCTAACAAATTAAGGTTTGTAAAGGAATTGGTTGAGAAAAGATCTCAACCATTCCCAATAAAAAAACTCAACTAACACCTAATATTAGATAACCAAAAGAGATTCAACAAATGAATCCACAATGATAATATCTTAATCATAATAATTGGAGATGAGAATACATATGTAAATCACATGGATTGGAATCCCTATCATTTCTCCTAACCCTAGGAGCATTGCTCTCAAACGCTATTAAGGGAGATAGAAAATTTGTTGTTAAAAACAATGCTTCTAATGATGACAAGGAAAAAAGTGATATATCTTTGATGAAATTGATGATTCAAAGACATGGAACCTAAATCCATATATGATTAGATGAATTCTCAAAACAAAATAAAAGAAACTACTAAAATACCACACAGAGTGATGTGATCCAAATGGAAAAAGTTTTCAAGTATAAAATACTCCAACAAAAATCTAGCAGGGAGGAATTTAGTCCCTAAGTAATTATAAAAAGTGGACATGGAAACACTGAAGGTATTATAACATGCTTGCGAGAATGCCAAGGAGAAGAAAATTGCTGTCCAAAGTGTTCTTGAGTTGTTCTGGATCCAATGGAAACCCTGGAATTTGAGAGTTCTTGATTGGATTGGGGGTCTTGAGGTCAAGGAAATGAAATTGTTGGTTGGTCAACACTAGAAATTTAAAGAGGCTCAGGGGGAGAATTGGGCGTAATATCCAATCTCATCAGTTGGGAGGAAAAATCTTCTTTCTCAATTAATTCCCTGATAAGTTTAATATGAAGATAAGTACTTTGTGTTCACTAGTAAATAAATTTGAGTTATAACACATGGGTTATGTTTATTTAAATTTATGCATAACTCTGTGTTAATCTTGATAAACCATGTTTTTATATGTTTGTTATAAAAGAAAGTAAGCAGATGTGTAACATCTCAATCTGTAAAGGTATGTGCAATTTTCTCTTTGAAAACAAGTAAAATGAAACACACTGTTGTAGAGAATTTATAATTTTAGAAACCAAGAAAAAGAGAAAAATCAGATTATTGCACAGTAATAAAGGTTGCTCGAACAACTTGACTTGGGTAGAGAAAGTAATCGAGCATAGAGGTTGTAACTAATTTCTATAATACCAACACCAACCATATGTAAATGTTACATAGAAATTAATGTTAATCATTTGGAGAAGGTTAGTTCCAATTCTGGAACTTGGGGTTCCTAATATAATAATCCATCTACCTGTGGAGAGGGTTAGTTTGAGTTCTGTAACTCAGGGGCCCTAATAGAATAATCCCTCTTCATGTATATCTTACTTAATAAACCTGGAACAAGGCCACCATGGTATGCCAACAAATTAAGTAGAAAACAATGATGAAAGAAGTAACTAAAACTGTAATAATGTGTATAGTGAAAAGAAGACAAAAATTATCATATTCTTAAGCTTTTCTACAATAAATAACCATCACCAAATATTCCATTTTCCATATTTCAAACCATTCCAAGATTATGCAATATTGCACATACAAGCTGCTTAAAATAAATAAAATACATCATCAAGGAAATAGAAAATTAAATAGAAGGAACCCTAAGGGGGTAAGCTCATAAATTAAATACATAAACATTTGACAATCCTTTGGCTGCAGATGTTACCCGGACAATCTCATAATGTCTTTACAAAAATAATAGTCCAATGGGGCAAAGTTTTCCCTTTTCTAGGTATGAAATAAGACACAAAACTAACACTATAACCGTGGTATCACATGCAAGATGTCACTGGATCAACTAGAACCCTTACGTGAAACCAACTAATGCACAGTTACAACTTACGACACAAAGGAAACCAACATTTTATATTATGTGTTAGATATAGCCAAAACCTGGAAAGACATAATAACATTTGAAGGGAAGAATCGAGTTAAAGAAGCCGTGTGATTCGGATTTAAACAGGAACACAACAAATTACAGAGATAACCATAAACACAGAGATGCAGCGGAAATAATACTTCATTTCATTAATGTAAAATACTGAAATATGCTTACAAATAGAAATGGAAATAAACTAGCTAGGGCGATGGTAGCTTATCTCTGAGAAGAGATGTGGCAACTACATGCATATGAACTACCTTACAATGAGGCTCAAGGGCCTTTTTATTATTGAACAATAAGAGCAAACCCTAAACAACCAAAACCCTAACCTGAGGAGATGTAACACCAAGAGTTTATGGGCCCCACTGGGGTGAGTTGGACAACCAACTTCTCGGGGTTGTGACTTGGTTATATTATCTCCATTTAATGCACATGGTAGCCCCTTGGAAAGATCTCTCTGAGGAATATGACGGAAAAGATGATTTTAGACAAAAACAAATCTATGGTGGATTTTCAAAAAAAGTCGTTTAGGGCCTCAAAACGGCTCCAGAAGTTTAGGACCCGAAAAACTACTAAAAATAGTAAATTGTGCTACAATTAAGGAAACTGAAAAACAGAAAGAATAAATGGTGGGGTTCTAGGTGGAATTGGTCAGTGGCCACCAATATCCACCTGGATCATTCTTCCCCCCTTAGGAAGCAATGGTCCCCATTGCGTTGTGTTCCTCCATGAGATGAGGAAAATTCTGCTGAACTTGGTCCCTGGTGAGCCTCTTGCCCTAGTGAAGGAATTGGCCTACTTTGACAACTCGATACATTTGGATATTCTGCTGGCGAGTGTGCTTGATCTATGTGTCCATGATCCGATCAGTTGTAGCTTGTTCCGTGCAATCTCAATTTAACTCTATGGGTGTGAGTTGTTCTGCAATGTTGGATGTGTCTAGTAATGGTGGAAGGTATGGCTGAAGGAAGTCCACATTGAACATTGGGTGCAGCCCAAGGAATGGGGGAATGTTGAGCTCAAATGCATTGTGTCCCATAGTCTTGGTAATGGTGTAAGGACCATATCAGTGTGGTCTGAGTTTTTGATAGGCTCCGGTAAGGCGTTGCTTTTGCAAATGCAACCAAACTTTGTCGCTGCTTATTCTTGGAATTTGATTTCTCCAGAATGTCATGGACCTGCTAGCGAATATGTTGGATGTGCTCAATGAAGTTGTTTTCCTTATCTGTTTCAGACAGGACATGAGACAAAGCTACATGAGTAGCTGCAAGTGACATGGCCACATCAATGGGACAGGTGGTTGGAATCCCAAGCCCAGTTGAAAAAGGTTGTGGCCAGTCGAGCTGTGGACAGCCCGGTTGTAGTTGTGTTGAACATAGGGGAGGCTCTCATCCCATGTGTATGGATGCTTTGAGTTGTACATGTGCAGAATGTGTATGATCATCCTGTTGACAACCTCTGTCTAGCCATCAATTTGAGGATGGAAGGTTGTGGACTTAGTGAGTTTGGTGTCCAACATCGACCAGAGACTGGACCAAAATGTAATAAGGAACCTATTGTCCCGATCTGAGATGATAAACTGTGGGATCCCAAAGCGTACCCACACTCATTCAAAGATAATTTTAGCAGTGGCTTCGGCTGTGATATTCTTCTTGCAGGCCATCATAATGGCCGTGTTCGAGAACCTGTCGACGACCACAAAAGCACAGTCGTTTCCATGCTTAGTGGAAGGAAGGCCTGAATGTAATCCATGGAGATGGATTCCCAAGGTCGACTAGGGGTAGGCAGTGGGGTATAGAGGCCTTTCTTCCTTATGGTCGGTTTGGCAATGGCGTAGACAGTGCATGATCTGATGTACTTCCTAACATCCTGTTGAAGATTCGGCCAATAGAAATACTTCTGCAGTACTACCACTGTTTTCATGACCTTGAAATGCACAGCAGTCTGACTGTAGTGTGCTTCTCAAATCATCTTGGCATGCTCGCTTGAAGGAACATAGAGGTGACCCGGGTGGCATAACAGGGCATCCTAGAGGTGAAAATCTGGAACATGCTGACCCTCCAAGAGTGTCTGGTATGTGTGGCTAAATTCTGGGTCGCTTTTGTAGAGAAGTGGCCAATCAGAAGTCTTGTGCCCGCAAGAGTCGAGCACAGTGGTTAACACCATGATTGGTGGTCGACTGAGGCAATCTACAACATTATCGGTGCTACCCTTCTTATACTTGATATTCAAATGGAATTGTTGCAGGTATGTGGACCACTTTTGATGGCGATCATTCTGCAATTTTCCTTAGGTCTGTATGAACTGCAGGGGTCGGTGGTCTGTGTGGATGATCGTTTCCTTCCCCAAAATGTGATGTTTCCATTGTCGGTAGGCCTGTACAATGGAATACATCTCTTTGTCATAAGTGGGATACTTCTAGACTATGTTTAAAGGTGTCTCATTGTGATATGCAACTGGATGCACGTGTTGAGTAAGCACTGCCCCAATAGCATAGTCAAAGGCATCTGTATCGACCTCAAATGGTTGTTTCAAGTTTGGTAATGCGAGCACTGGTGCCAAGCAGAGTTGATATTTCAACTCTGTGAATGCCTTCTATTGAGATTCAGACCAAAAGAATTTTGCTTTCACTCCTCCCTTGTTGACTTGACTCAAGGGCCAAGTGATATGAGAAAATCTCAACATGAACCTGTGGTAGAAGTTGGCAAGACCTAGAAAGCTATGAAGATCTATTAGAGTGGTTGGAGATGGCCAATCCTGAATGTCTTGGATCTTGGTTGGACCCACATGCACCCCCCGTTCATCAATAATGTATCCTAGATACTGAACTTGGTGATGAGCCCCATAAATGGGTAATATATGGGCTCATTTTGCCTCCTAAGTTAGCTTAATCCACCATTCTCATTAGTTTATTGCACGTTTTTTTATTATATTTATGCTAATAGAGTGAGTTGGGTTGGTCATTTTGCCTTGAAGTCTAATGTGTGTTTAATGCAAATTTTTGGTCAATTTTGGAGACAAAGTCAAAGATTTAATGAACATTTGGTAGAAAATATTCTAAGAAGACAAGGGAGAGGATTTATAGGAGGGTGTTGCCCTCATTTATGATGCCCTACTACGAATTCTCCTTCAGAAAGCTTGAAGCACAAGCAGCCACGTCAATGCACCAAAGAGGCAGCTGAGCAAGTGGAGGATAATTGTTGTCTATCTCAAGTGTTAGGAACCAAGCCTCCCTGATTTTAAGGAAGCTATTGGGAGCTCTAGTTGTATAAGTAGAGAGGCCTAGGGCCTCATTAGGTTGTTGAATATTAGTCAAATTTTTGAACTTTTGTTGCAGTTTTTCTCTGCTCAACTTCAAGCTTACTTTTGTTGACAGTTTCATGTAATCCTATTATTATTTTGATAACGAAGATGAGATCTTGTTCAAGCTAGCACTGAGTTACCTTAGAGGGCTAAAGATCTTGGGTTAGGGGCCAATCCAAGCAGCCAAACACCTCTTGTTTTGTATTTATATGTTTTGCTTCAGTTTATGAATTCATTGTTGTTAGATAGATTGCTTTCTTGGTTAAGGATAGGTTTACTTTGGTGATTTAAAAGGTTGTTTCCATTTTAGTTTGCTATAGTAGGTTGAAAAGTGATAGAAGAAGATACGAAAAGGCCATCAATAGATCCTTGGCCTCCTTTCTCCCCTTTGGGACCATGAACTGAGGCCAAGACCCTCTTGCTGTCACAAAAAACACAGATTTGTCTTTTCCATAGGATTTCTAGTTTTGCAGTTTGTTAGAAGGTTAATGCTTTTTCCGTAGATCTATTTCACCATGTTCATTTCTATATTTACAATAAATTCCCTTCCATATTTTCTTTCCATATAGCATTGTTCAACATTTACTTTCCTAGATCAGGATTTAGACTAGCTTGATGAACAATTCTATTTTTTTGATATAGCTAGTTTATTTGCTTGCTTAGTCTCAGTGTTTGATTTTGAGTTCTCTTGTAGTACATCTATGTTCACAATAAATCAACCAGTCAGCCATCACCATCTCTCTTTTATCCATGTTCCACAAGTCATCCAAAGCTCCTCACAAATCTGCCTTAATTTTTTGTTGTCATGAACTTTCCTTTCTTTCTTTGAACAAGTCCAACCATCTTTCTCTTTCCTAATCCTCCTTGATGAACCTTAGACACCTTAACACATCCTCCTAGTCATCGGCTACCCTTTCCACCCATTTTTCCACCTTCGAAACCTCTAAAACAACTCTCGGCATCCTCCTGTAGACCTCCTATAGACCTCTTGTAGATCCCTTGTAGCCTCCTATAGATTTTCTTGTAGGTGTCTTTTTGAAGTCCAATTGCAGGGAAAACCTCTAGAAGGCCACCTAGGACCTCCTAGGACCCATCCACACCTTCCTACACCTCTGCAAACTCTAAATTTTCCCTCAATCACCACCTAATCGGTGCCACATTCACAAACAAATAAATTACATGCATGGCAATTTCACCTAAAAATACATAAAAATCCAAAAAGATGTTTTTTTCTCATTTCCTTCTAGAAATCACTTGAGTAGATGTTGTTTGCTTCCTAGATTAAGTAATAGAATTAATTTCATGGTTTTTCATCTCTCTTTCTGCAAAAATATGATTAGTTTGTTAATTAGGGTTTGCTAGGTTTACTTTGAATTTTAGTCTTCTTTCTCTTTTTGCAAGTAGAGTAGCCGCTGTAGAGTAAGCTTTCCTTTCTTTCATCACATATAAAGCTTCCTCTCGAACTCATAGATGTTGGCTTGAGCTCCTAGTGATCTTGCGCCAGCTGACCAAGTGACAACCTACAGTAAGAACTAGTACTTGTGCATACAACACTGTTGCTTCCAAGTTTGTTACGAACTACCGGGTTGATAAAAGTAAAGTAGGAAGCCCAGGAGTTGCAGCATTATTGCTGCAATACTAGTGCTCACCACTTTTTGGTGCCATTTCCAGGGAAGTGTCAGAGTATTTTGTGATTACTTCTTTTCTTCTATTTCCTACCGCAACATTCTGCTAAGTAGTTTATTTCAGCAAAAGTAGAGTATTTGTTTCTTTCAATTTTTGCATTCCTTTCTTTCATTTCAATTTTGCAATTTCCATTCCAGCAAAAGTAGAATAGTCATTTCCTTGCTTTCATTTCAATTCTACAATTTCCATTCCAGCAAAAGTAGATTAGTCATTTCCTTGCTTTCACTTCAATTTTCCAATTTCCATTTCAGTAAAAGTAGATTAGTCATTTCCTTTCTGCATTTCATTTGCTTTCCTTTTCCAGTTCTACAATTTCATTTCAGCAAGTTCATTTCAGTTAGTTGCAATATTTTTGTTCAATCAATTTGGTTTTGCAGGTACAAGAAAAAAAAAAGCAAAAACCACCCAAAAAGAGATTTCCTTTCATGTCTCGTAGGAACAGAGATAATTCAAGAAAATTCTTGCCCAACACCCCCACCACATCACATAGCTACCCTTCTCTCTTCTTCAATGACAGTGATCAAGAAGAACCTTTAGGTGAACAACCAGAGATATTTGAAGAACCTATAGGGGAAGAAGAAGAAGAAAACATCCCTCCTGAGACAATGGCTAAAAACATAAATGCTAGGGGGAATGGAGAAAGAGTAGATGGTACCCTTCCCATCTGAGATACCAATGGGGACACTAAAATGAAGAACATAAGCCCTTCAGCCCTACCTCACATTCATGGATTGACTACAGAAGATCTTGACACCTTTTTGTTTGAGTTTGTTGTTATCTGTCGAACCTATGACTATGCATAAGATGAGAAAAAGTTGAAACTATTTCCTTCTACCCTCAAGGATGCAGCATTGTGCTGGTTGATGGGGTTACCTAGCAATAGCATCACAACTTGGGCCCAGATGCAGCAGACCTTTAATAACAAATATCGAGACTACTGTAAGTCAAAAGACACCAAGGAAGAAATATTATGAATGACCATGCAAAGTGATGAATCATTGGAAGATTATGAAGAGAGGTTCCAGCTTAGTTATAAAAGGGCCAGGTGCACACTTGACCTCGAATCGCTGAAGTTGGTCCTGCTCAAGGGAATTCCAGAAGACCTTCTAGATACCCTGCATCTAATAGTTGGAGGAGACATCTACCGACTACCTTATGAAGACATAAAGACTCTTTTTAGAAACCATTCTAGGGCAGCCAGAAAGAGAGGTAGGGGGAGTTAACCCATAACCAATACCTCCTCATCCAGTTCTTCCATAAAAGGTGAACTTGGACACATGCCGGAAGACTTCAAGAGTGAGATGCTACAGACTCTTTCCATGCAAATGGATACCTTACATATCAAAAGGAAACAAGAGGAAGCAAGAGGGCTTTGGCCAATTTTTGTGCTAGGTGCACTAGAAGGCATCCTAGGAATGAATGTTCATTGAACTCTATAGAGGTTTGTTTAGTCTGTGAAGATGATCACTCTACAGATAAGTGTCTTTCCTTGCCCAAACTTAAATATGTATACCAAGGGGCCGAAGGAGCCACTAAACCGCTCTATTTCATGAAACAAAGGAGACCTCATGGACCTAGACCATACCAGCAGGGAATGCAAGGGACATCTCAGGCATACTACAACCCCAATCAAGCCACTTCCATACCTTCTTGGGGCCCCCTTACTTATCCTTCCTGGTTCAAACCCCCTCCTTGGTCCTATCCATCTCAATATCATACCTAACCATTCACTCATTCATTTCATTCCTATGCTTAGCCACAACCTTAGTGGAATGCATCTCATCAAGGGTGGAGGCCCTAGTACAACTCTCCTCCTACTCTTTTTCCTCCACCACCAACTCAACCACAACCATTACCTCCTGCTCCACCAAGGCAACCCTAAATGCCTGCTCAATCGAACCCGAACTCGAACAATAGATAGGCCCAGTAAGTATATAGAGGGGAACCATCATGCCCAACTTATGCTGTGGAGATTTAGGAGATTAACCTAAGATCTGGGAAGGTTCTTCCAGATTGTTGGAAATAATACTAAGAGGGGGGGTGAATCAGTATTATTAAATTCTTTTCAATATACCTTCCAGATTTATACTTTAATTTATTCTTCAGATATTGATCATTAGTTTGTATATCAGTACCGTATAATAATGAGCAAGAACAAGAAAGATAGATAATCACACCAAGGAACACCAGATATAAGGTGGAAACCCAATGTGGGTGAAAACCACCTGCTGCAATATGTCTCTATCTTCTTTCAATTAGAAACTTCTTTTACAATGATTTTGTACTGGTGCGGTCCTTTACCAGTACACAGGCTGCAACCTACAGAGAGCTACAACCCTCTCTCGTTTTCCAGTCTCTCCTCGAAGGGAGCTACAACCCCCTTTGCTCTTTTTACTTCTTTAAGGACCACGTTTCATGAATTTTCAAACTGGATCCATGGACATCAAATAAGAATCAACCAAACTCCTTACACAATCAACCAATGAATCACCCAATTTCTTAGAATGCTGTAAACAGAAAGGAAATACCAGTAAACTAAACCCAGAACTCTGTAGCAAATAGATAAAAGGTAGCTAACAAATACTTCAAGGAAAATTTTGCAACTTGACCAAAATAAACCTGCGGATAGCCGCACCTCTTCTGTGTCTAAAGTGCGCAGATCCGCACCTGATCCTTCATGTGCTCTGCGTACTTCTGCTCAGATCCATAGCTGCACTGTCTGTCTGACAGCGTACCTCCACACTGTGTCTTCTTTTGTGCTGCGTACCTCGCACTGTGCCTTCTGCTTCTCTGCGTACCGCATGCACTGCACTTTCTTCTTCGCTACGTACCCCGCACTGCGCCTTCTTCTGCGTTGTATACCCCCACACTGCGCTTTCTCCTACACTACGTACCCTGCACTGCGCCTTCTGCTTCTCTGCGTACCCCACACACTGCACCTTCTTCTTCGTTGCATACCCCGCACTGCGCCTTCTTCTGCGCTGCGTACCCCCACACTGCGCCTTCTCCTGCTCTGCGTACCCCCACATTTACGTCGTGGATTGCTTGCGAACAATTGATTAGGGCCAAATTAACAGTCCTCCAATGTGCCACAGTCAGTCTGATCCACAGATCTGTTCATGCGCCCGAGAGATCACGACTTATCAATAGATTCGCCTTAAGTTTTCTCGTTGATTTAGATCTAGCTTTTTAAAAAACGAATCACCCAAAATTTCAGATCTTAAGATATTCAAATTTCACTAGTACCTAGCCAAGTGATCTCCTTTCCTTTTTATAGGCAAGCCATTACTCAAACCATGGTCCAAAACCATAGGTATTCAATACTAGGAACCCAATACCTCGGATCAATACTTTTAGATCCAAAACTACGGATCAAAACCATAGGATCAAATATGTCGGGCTAAATACCATGGACCATTCATAAAGATTCCCATGTGCATGCGCTTTTCTGCATTGGAGTGAGTGAACTAGGGGTCCGCACCTTCTGAACGGCACACCTGCGTGTATGTCCGCACTTCTTGGTCGGCGTACCTTCGGGTCCGTAGCTTCTCATAGGATCAACTGAGGGTATCTCATTTTCCATGATTTTGAGTGCCTGAACTGAGATCTGCCACTAGAGTGGTGCCTGAACTGAGATCTGCCACTAGAGTGAGTTGCCATCAAGTACAACACCTGTACCATAGTGCCAAAACAGAAACATAATGCCAACAATCTCCCACTTTGGACTTGATGGAAACCTCAAGACCCTCAACGTCATTCTCCCCCTTTGACATTAAGGGTAAAGGGTTATGCTCCCCCTGAGAACATGCTTAGGCCTTTTCTTTGCTGATCATGCTCCCCTTGATAAACTAGATCTGCAAAAAGGAAAGAATTATCTGCACGAAGAACCACAATACACCAAACACCATAAATGATCGTGAAAGAGATAGAGACATATTAGCATAAATATGCAGATCAGCATCCACATTCTCCTTCTTTACATTCTTCTTCAAGATCTTCTACCATAATGCCAACGATGCATTATAGATGCTCCCCCTGAACCTGTGTCATTCGATCTTCGACCAATTCATAAATCAGCAAATGTACGCATATACCCCATATGAAACTCGCGTACAACCAACAGATGAGATTCAACAACAAGATGATGCATCAACTACCCCCAGCTTTTTCCTGAGGTATTCAAAGGTCTCCTAGGCAATGGTTTGGTGAGTATATCAGCAACTTGTTCCTTAGAAGGAACATACTCCAACTTGAACTTTTGTTCCAACACTTGTTCCCGGAGAAAGTGATACTTGATCGCTATGTGCTTGGTTTTTGAATGCATGATTGGGTTCTTAGAAATGTTGACTACACTTGTATTATCACATAAGATGGAGATAGGTGGTGTACAAGTGATTTGAAAATCCTGCAAGGTCTGCATCATCCAAAGGAGTTGAGTGCAGCAAGATGCAGCAGCCACATATTCCGCTTTAACTGTAGATAAAGCAATCGAACTCTGTTTCTTGCTGAACCAAGATACTAATCTGGAACCCATAAAGAATGCACCACCACTTGTGCTCTTCATGTCATCCACGCTTCCGGCCCAATCTGCATCTGTATAAGCATGAAGTGTGATATATGTATCACTAGGATACCATAAGCCATAGTTTTGAGTTCCTTGAAGGTACTTGAAAATTCTCTTCACTGCCTGAAGATGAGTTTCATTTGGATTTGCCTGAAATCTTCCAACTATTCCCATTGCAGTTGGGTACCTGTCAGATAAAGTAGACTTCCAATCATAGACCTGTAGGTTGGTTGATGCACTGCTACTGATTCATCATTTGTATTGAGGCTGCATCTTGTGACCATGGGGGTACATACTGGTTTTGCATCTTCCATGCCATATTTCTTCAAAATCTTCTTGAGATACTTGGTTTGAGACAAGAAGATCCCACCTTCATTTTGTTGGATTTGTAATCCATGAAAATATGTTAGTTCTCCAAGCAAGGACATTTCGAATTCTTTCTGCGTCACCAAGGCAAAGCTTTGACTCATAGCTTCTTCATTGCTGCCAAAGATAATATCATCTACACACAAAACAAGTATTAGCAATTTGTCATTTTCAACTTTTATATAAAGATTGCTATCTACTGAACCTTTTGAAAAACCTTGTTGATGAAGGTATTTATCCAACCGGTAGTACCAAGCCCTTGGAGCCTGTTAAAGACCATAGAGAGCCTTTTTCAGTCTACATACAAGATTTGGATCATTCCCAAGAATGAAACCATCTGGCTGCTAAATGTATACTTCTTCTTCTAAGTCTCCATTTAGAAAGGCTGATTTCACGTCCACTTGAAATACTTTGAATTTTTGAAAGCTTGAGAGAGCAAGGAACATTCGGATAGCCTCAAGTCTAGCAACGGGAGAAAAAGTTTCTTCAACGTCTATTCCTTCTTGTTGAGCGTACCCTTTACAGACAAGTCTGACCTTGTTTCTAATTACTTCCCCATTTTCATTTAACTTATTTTTGAAGATCCATTCTGTCCCTATGACATTCTTATCTTTCGGTCTAGGGACCAACTCCTAAGTGTTGTTCTTTTCGATCTGCTCAAGTTCTTCATCCATTGCCTTGACCCAGCATTCATCTTTGCATGCCTCTTTTACATTTTGTGGTTCAGTGGAGGAGAGCATTGCCAATAGCTTGAGGCTTCTGCAATTATTCTTTCTGTTTGTACACCTGCTCCTTTTGGCCCAAAATTTTTGATTTTTTGATTTTTTTTGAACATACCTGGAGGAGTCTTCTCTTCTATCTTATTTGTTCCTCTAGCTCCTCATGGGTTTCTTCTTCATGGGTCTCTTCTTCATCATCAGTCTGATTTTGAGGGTAGTCTTCATCCTCTTCGATATTTTCATAATTTACTTGCCTAGGAATGTATCTTTTTCATCAACCACTACATCAATGCTGTCAACAATTCTCCAAAGTCTTTTATTATAACACTTATATGCTTTGTTGTGGGGAGAATAACCAAGGAGAATGCCTTCATCTGCTCTAGGTTCAAGTTTGCCAAGCTGTTCATCAATATTCTTAATATAGCATTTGCTTCCAAAAATTTTGGAATGATTTACAGAAGGAGTCTCACCATACGATAGCTCATGAGGAGTTTGAGTGTTGTTTACTCGGAAATTTGTTTTGTTGAGAATAACAACCACAACAAATGCAACTTCACTCCAGAAGGCTGTGGGAGTTCCAGACTCATCAAGCATAGCACGAGCCATTTGTTGGACTGTTCTGTTCATCCTTTCCACCACTCCATTTTGCTGAGGAGTCCTAGCTGTAGAGAATTCCCTTCTTATTCCATGTTCTTCACAAAAATCAAAAAAATCATTTGAGGTAAACTCCACACCTCTGTTGGACCTGAGGCACTTAATTTTGTAATCTGATTCATTTTCAACCATGGCTTTGAAGGATTTGAATTTTTTGAATGCTTCCTCCTTGTGCTTCATAAGTCCTAACCAAACCATCCTATAGAAGTCGTCAATGAATAATATAAAGTATTCTTCTCCTCGAGGCAACCTTGTCCTAAATGGACCACATACATCTGTATGGACTAGCTCAAGAGGCCTGCTGGCTGATCCTTCCTTCTCAGGGAAGTTAGTTCTGGTTTGCTTACCAAACTGACATGATTTGCATATGGTGTTGTCTGGAATTTTGATGTCTGGAAGACCACGAATTTCCTGGTATTTGCATGCTTTCCTTATTTGTAAAAATCTTAGATGCCCCAACCTCCAGTGCCATAACTAGTGTTCATCATCCCTGCTCAAATAGCATTGTTGTTGTCCTTATTCAAATATGTATAAATTATTTGGAGTTCTTCTGCCTTTGATCACTGTTCTTCCTATATCAAGATCACGAACACTACACCCATCTGATCGAAATATTACCTCGGTTCCATTATCGCACATCTGACTGACACTCAATAGATTGTGCTCCAAGCCATCAACAGACAAAACATTTCCAGCTTTGACCTTTTCTTTCAACTGAGCAGTGCCTATTCCTTTTATGGCTGCAGGGGTATCATTTCCAAAAGAAAATTTCTTTCCCTTTTCTAAAGCAGTATATGATTCAAGTTTTTCTTTATCACCTGTCATATGCTTCGAACATCCACTGTCGATGTACCATAGATTCTCCTGTCCTTCTACATAAAAAGCTATCCCACATATTTTTGGTTGTGGTTCCTTTATTCTCCATGTTCCAGTGCTTGAGGTTTGTTCCTTTGTCTGCCGAAACCTGCTCCTGCATTCAGAATCTTTATGACCGAAGTTGTTACAAATAGAACATTCCATTTCATTTTCAAGGGCCGAGAAGTTGTTATAGGTCCTTTTCATAATCCTAGTCATACTTCTTTGTTTTTGAACTTCTCTAGTCATGATTGTCTTGTAGGCAACACATTGAGCTGCTTTGTGACCAAAGTTATTGCAAGAGAAACCTTGGCCATTGAAGAAACTTCTGCGCTTATCAAATCTACCAGCCAAATGATTGTAGTTTCGATTGTCATCCATTCTTGAAGAAAATTGGGAAGATTTTACCTGAGGTTGGTTGTAGCTTATGTTTTTCCTTAAGGTAGCTTGCCCCCGATTTTCTTGATAGTCTTTGTTCGTTCTTGATGAAGACTGTCCCTGATTTACTTGATGATTTCTAATAGGCTTTTTCTCACTCCTTCTTGCTGCATCAAGATAACTTTTGGAGGTGGAAGCTTGAGATGTTTCGCCATTATACCCCAGACCTGTCTTGATTAGAGGGGAACGCTGCACATTGATAATCTCATCCAGAGTTTCAGATCCTTTAACAAATTTAAGAATAAGGGCCTTTGTTTTCTCAATTTCTTTTCTAAGGCCAACAATTTCACATTCTAACTTCTCAAGAAAATTTTCTTTTTCATCAAGTTGAAATTGCAGAGTATCAATGATCACATTCTTTTCTTCTAAACATGTTTTGAGTCTAGAAGTCTCTTCATAAAAACCATCCACATATATAGCATCCAAGTAATCATCATCTTCAAAGGCCATTAAAAGTTTATAGTGATTACGTCATTCATCTTCATCGTTATTTGATAGTCCATCACTATCTCCATGAGTGTAATAGCTTTTCTTATTTGCATTTTGTTTCTTGTTCCATCTAACAGGTTCCTTCCCCTTGTCAATCTTATCCTTATCAGGACATTTGGTAGCATAGTGACCTACTCTTCCACAAGAAAAACATTTGAAAGGTAACTTACCTCTAAATCTTCCAGTACCCCATTGAAGATTTCTGAAAAAATTTGATTCTTCTTCTTCTTCTGACACGTGTCCTGACTCATAGTACTTTCCTTTGCCTGAAGCCTTGAAGGCAGCTACTCTCTTGTCTGATGGACCTCCTTTCCTCATTTCATAAGCAATTGGAATTCCGTGGAGCTGTGACATTTTAAGGTTTTGTAGATTCTCCTTTTCTTCTATAGCAGAAACTTTAGATTCAAATCTACAGGACAAAGATCTTAGAAATTTTTCAACCACCACATCCTCTTTTATTTCTTCACCCAAATTTTTCATACAATTAACAATCTCATCTACAAGAAGAAAATAATTAGCCACACCTTCATCATTATACATCTTGAGATTTTCATACTGAATCCTGAGGGTTTGAAGTTTTGCTCATTTTACCTAATCATCTCCTTCATAGCTCAGAACAATCTTGTCCCATATCTCTTTTGCGGATTTAAACTACATTACCTTGACAAATTCTGATTGAGATAGGCATCCTAATAGAGTATTGACTGCCTTTGCATTTGTTTCATATTTC
>APFE031473819.1:0-13816 GCA_000404065.3 Pinus taeda
TTGAGGATTGATGAAGTTTATGTATTCATGATGGGAAGCAACGAGCCTATATTTCCTTGGAGTAATATTTGTAAACGTGTAACTACCTCCTTGTGACATATACACAACATTAATGAGATCATTGCTGGTGGAAATGTGTTCAACCTTCACATTGGCACCACCTCCATTTATATCTGGAGAACTTTCTGCTCCAACAACCCCCATCACTCTCCCAGAAATAGTGAACCCAGTGAAGTGAAAATTGATGTCTTCTTGACCATTGCAACCATTGTGATCCACTGATACATATTCACCCATTTAAGATATATTCACCAAGTCACAGAATATGAATATTTCAGATTTAAGTTTTCCACTCGATAATATTAACATCAAGTCCAAAATTGTCTCGTTCATCTTGAGAGAGATCTTGAAACAAATTTTCACTATTGTATCAAATCTTCAAAAATATATTAAAAAAATTATTAATGTATGTTGCTTGATTACCAATCAAAATGTTTAAAACAATACGACACCAACAAATTTGTATTTCATCTCCATTGCACATAGTTCACCTTCCTTCGTAGAATGCATATGGCTCGTAGATCTTTTCCAGGTGCTTCAATTGTTGTAACATATATTTTGTATATGATCTTGATAACCCTGCTATATGCAATATGATTATCAATTTGACATGATTCATTTTATGTATTTTTTTTATAATTATCGTGAATCGATAATTCTTTAGATTAAATAACAAATCTACTCCTTGAACATAGACATTCATTTTATGTATTTCTTTTTTTAAATTACGGTGAATCAATAATTCTTTAGATTAAATAACAAATCTACTACTTGAACAAAGATTACATGGAGAGTAAAATTTACATGAGTAAATTTTTAACTTTTCAAATTCCACTTATATTCATCAAATTTGAGGAAGAAACACAAAGTATCATTACAACTTACAGTGTTTGGTGAACTAACCAGAGCCTGCCCATAATTCTCCATAGTATTAACGCAAGTCAATTCCTTCAACAATTTTACTGGGTTTCCTTTGCGATCAATGTAGGGATTAGATTTAAAATTTTAAAATATTATTTTTAAAAATTCTTGAATTGTTATGGGATTTACCACAGTAGACTTTACGCCATGATTTCCTGAGTGTTTGGCCATGGCTGCTAAATTTGAATTCAACCAAAAAAAACACATTTAAGAGAAAAAGGATAATGGTTTTTTGAGTCCAAGTTTTGAAGACATATATGGAAGATCTGATCTCATAATGTAGAGAAGCTCAAGAAAAATCAAATTAATATGATTCAAATAATTAAAAAATGTGAAATCTAAGTTTGGAACCATCCACTATCATATTCTAGATATAGATAAAAAAGGTAATCTAATAAAAAATAATTTAATATGGAAATACTCCAGAAAATCTAAAATTAATTACGAAATGATTTTTCACACTTTGTTAAGAGTTACTCACCAGATATAGCACAAAATTTGGATCGGCAAACAATGTGAGTGTAATCGAGCATCGGATCCGAAGTTTTCCTCAACTTTGTCAAAAACTGACTTTCGATGAAACCTCGACATCCATTGATCCGTTCGCATCAGTTAAAACTACTAGACATGTAACCAACATCTTAAGCACCCACCATGTCTCAATTACAAGGAACTTCGAATCTAAAAACCTACAAGTTTTTTTCCAAATTTCAGTAGCTCACTGCATCTCTCTTGCTCTAGTTCCAAACTAGTTGTGTCTAGTTCAATCTGGATAGAATCTGAAATCACTCTGATGGTTCAGATATAGGTTTTTAGGGGCACCAAACACATGGGTCCACTAAAAATCTAGGCGCACGATTTGGATTAGTTTTATCCTCCTAGAGATTTGGATAGGTGTTACCCTCATAGAAACAGTGCCAGATGTAAAACAATGCCTTTACATTACCAATTATCAAGGAAAGATTAATTATAATCCCTACGTTTAGGGAAAAATCACCCAAAACCCCAAATTTGTGGCATTTTAAATTATTAAACTATTAAGTTATTTGTAATTCATAGTTTAAATAAAATAATTACAAATCTCTTTACTCTCTTCGAAAATAAAAAGCAACTTTTCATTCCAATAATATTATTTTAACTTTCAACTAATTGAAATTTGTTTTATTTATAATTTTAGATTAAAAGTAAAACAATTACTGCCCCCATGGAGTAGATCTCATGTAAAAAGTAAACATGTAAACTTAAATGTAAATGTAAACATAAATGTAAATGAAAATGTTAATTGCAGTGGTATGATCCGGATTGTCCACAGTTTTTTGTTCATTGTGTCGACGTTTCAAACCCCAAAGGGGGTCCATCATCAGGACAAATCAGAAAGATAAGAAAATGAATGAAAGATTAATTGAGAGAAGAGAGACCATGAAACTGGAATATAAATAACTCAAGAAACCTAATTTTATATAGGGCCGCACTTTGATTTCAAAAAAATATTCTTTTCTTTTTCATATTTATTTAATTAATTATTTATTATTCAAAAATTTAAGCTCAGGATTGTAATTATTTTAATATGAACGCTTAATTTATCTATTCATTAATTATTTTAAGTTTAGTTATATTCGTTTATTATTTAATTAATTAATATGAGTTTAATTATTTCTTATTATAATTCAATAAAATTTTAATAAATAATTAATATAAATTTTCTAATTAATTGATTAATATGAAATTTTTATTTTTTATTTTAATTTAAAATCTTTTATTATTTTTAAATTTTTTTAAATTTTATTTAATAATTAATTAATATTTGCTTTTGCTATATATGATTACATATTAATTTAATTAATTTATAATTTTGTTTGTAAATTAATTAATTAATAAATTAAATTAATCTTGATTTGAAAACCTAATTATATTCTTTCTTTTTATTTAAATTTAATTCTTTATGGATGTATATATTTTTTTAGGAATTAGCAATTAATATTAAGGTCTAACTAATTAATTTAATTTAACTTAATTAATAATATTAATTAAATTGATTTAATATAATACTTTATGATGTTTTTAATATTTTGGTTTATTAATTAAAACATTTAATTTAATTTAACTTAATTAATTTAATTAATTAATTTAAATTAAATTAAATAATTAATTTGTTTTAATTTGTTTTAATTAATTAATCGCACCTTCGAAATGAAAGACCTTTTCCGATGATCTTATGCTTCCAAGTGTCCGGGGGGGTTTATTTGTCTGATCAGGGTAAGCCAATTTCCACTGATTTCACTCCCATTGTCCCTGTTGAGGTTTTGCGGAAATTTCATAATTTCAATGGCCTCTCTAATTTTTCTTTTGTGATAGTTGTCCTCTCTTGCAATTACCTTGGCGTGTTATAAACACATATGATGCTTGGTCTTGGACGAGTGCTCTGTAAGGGTTGATGTACGGGATCTCTCATTCTTTATGTCAACTGCGTGCTCTTTTAGTCTTGTTTTCAGAGATCTGCCTGTTTCCCCAATATAACTCTTGCCACATGAGCAATCAATCTTGTACACTCCTTTGAGTTGTTGATGATCAATTTTATCCTTAACCGACCTCATCATCTGTCTTATCGTTCCACATGTTGTAAATTTTTGCAATCTTATCGGTAGTCCCCTGGATGAATGGAAGGTAAACTTTCCCTTGATTCTCTTTCTTGTCTCCAGGGGGACGCTTAGAGAGGGCCCTATCCTGAGCCCTTCTTATAGCTCTCTTAATACTCCACTCCTTGTATCCAATGTTTTTGAAGACAGAGGTTAAGTGTTCGATCTCATCCTTTAGGTGATAAGGGTCAGAAATTTTGAAAGCCCTAACAGCTAGGGTGTTCAAGACGCCAGATTTCTGGGAGGGATGATGGTAGGAGTCAGCATGAAGATAGCTATCAGTGTGAGTTTTCTTTCCATAGACCTGGTGACTCAAAGTACCATCCTCCTTTCTACTGATCAGAACGTCTAGAAAGGGGATCCTACCATTCTCTTCCAACTCCATAGTAAATTTGATTTCAGAAGATATAGAGTTAAGATGATTGAAGAACCTTTCAAGCTCTGCCTTACCATGAGTCCAATTTACGTTGGTGTCATCGACAAATCTTTTCCACCATGCCAACTTCAAGTGGAATGAGTCAAGGGTATTAACTGCACTGATAGAGTTATTTTCCTTGCTGTCGATGTTACCCTATTTTATGTTGAAGCCTGCGTTGCTGGGATCCATGCTGTTGATGTCATTGTTACCCATTCCTACGTTGAGACCTGATGCATTGCTTACTAATCTAAAGTTGACACCTGAGTTTTCTACGTTGTTCGTCGGACAGGTGCATTCCAAGCTGCTGGTGGAGGGAACAGTATGGGAATTCGCTTCTGTGTTGCCTTTATTGAAGGTTCTTCCACCAGAGTTTAGTATTAAACCCAAGTCTTTTTCTAATTTGACCAGCTTTCTGGACTGCCTCTCCCTGGCAATCCTACCCTCTGTCTGGGCTTTCAAAGCCACTTTTTCATCAATTAATTTCCATAGATCAAAGTTAATTACCATAGTAAGTTTAAGATGAGTGGAAAGGGCCAAGCGATTGAGCTTGTCTAATGTTGCTCTGGTTCTTCTGATTTCTCCCCTGATTAGGGCTAAACTTAATTTCAAAAATGCTTTATCACTGTAATGATTAAATAACGTGTGATTAACCTTAGCAAAAGGAGGAATGATTTTATTGTTTCTACATTGTTTCAGGAATTTTAGGTCAGTCGTTCTCCTCTCAATTTTTATCCTCAGGATTTCGAGAAGACAGATCTCCTTCCATGTTTCCCCTCCGTACAGGGAAGTAATGTTAGATTTTAGGCTTCTATGGACGTTTTTTGCAGTGGTATGATCCAGATTGTCCACAGTTTTTTGTTCATTGTGTCGACGTTTCAAATCCCAAAGGGGGTCCATCATCAGGACAAATCAGAAAGATAGAAAATGAATGAAAGATATTGAGAGAAGGAGACATGAACCTGGATATAAATATTGCAGGTCAGCCGTTCTCCTCTCAATTTTTATCCTCAGGATTTCGAGAAGACAGATCTCCTTCCATGTTTCCCCTCCGTACAGGGAAGTAGTGTTAGATTTTAGGCTTCTGTGGAAGTTTTTTGCAGTGGTATGATCCGGATTGTCCACAGTTTTTTGTTCATTGTGTCGACGTTTCAAACCCCAAAGGGCATCCATCATCAGGACAAATCAGAAAGATAGAAAATGAATGAAATATTATTGAGAGAAGGAGACATGAACCTGGATATAAATATTGTAAGTCAGCCATTCTCCTCTCAATTTTTATCCTCAAGATTTCGAGAAGACAGATCTCCTTCCATGTTTCCCCTCTGTACAGGGAAGTAATGTTAGATTTTAGGCTTCTGTGGAAGATTTTTGCAGTGGTATGATCCGGATTGTCCACAGTTTTTTGTTCATTGTGTCGATGTTTCAAACCCCAAAGGGGGTCCATCATCAGGACAAATCAGAAAGATAGAAAATGAATGAAAGATTATTGAGAGAAGGAGACATGAACCTGGATATAAATATTGCAGGTTAGTCGTTCTCCTCTCAATTTTTATCCTCAGGATTTCGAGAAGACATATCTCCTTCCATGTTTCCCCTCCGTATAGGGAAGTAATGTTAGACTTTAGGCTTCTGTGGAAGTTTTTTGCAGTGGTATGATCCGGATTGTCCATAATTTTTTGTTCATTGTGTCGATGTTTCAAACCCCAAAGGGGGTCCATCATCAGGACAAATCAGAAAGATAGAAAATGAAAGAAAGATTATTGAGAGAAGGAGACATGAACCTGGATATAAATATTGCAGGTCAGCCGTTCTCCTCTCAATTTTTATCTTGAGGATTTCGAGAGGACAGATCTCCTTCCATGTTTCCCCTCGGTACAGGGAAGTAGTGTTAGATTTTAGGCTTCTGTGGAAGTTTTTTGCAGTGGTATGATCCAGATTGTCCACAGTTTTTTGTTCATTGTGTCGACGTTTCAAACCCCAAAGGGTGTCCATCATCAGGACAAATCAGAAAGATAGAAAATGAATGAAATATTATTGAGAGAAGGAGACATGAACCTGGATATAAATATTGTAGGTCATCCATTCTCCTCTCAATTTTTATCCTCAGGATTTCGAGAAGACAGATCTCCTTCCATGTTTCCCCTCCGTACAGGGAAGTAATGTTATATTTTAGGCTTCTGTGGAAGTTTTTTGCAGTGGTATGATCCGAATTGTCCACAGTTTTTTGTTCATTGTGTCGACGTTTCAAACCCCAAAGGGGGTCCATCATGAGGACAAATCAGAAAGATAGAAAATGAATGAAAGATTATTGTGAGAAGGAGACATGAACCTATTATATAAATATTGCAGGTCAGTCATTCTCCTCTCAATTTTAATCTAACTTAATTAAATTAAATTAATTAAGTTAGATTAAATTAATGGTTTAATTCCTAGAAAATATAACATCATAAAGAATTAAATTTAAATAAAAAGAAAGAAATAATTAGGGTTTTCAAATCAAGATTAATTTTTTTATTAATTAATTATAATAATATAGTTATAATTAATCAAAATTAATATTAATATATTAGAAATTAAAATATTCTTTTATCAGAATTGAAATTAATTAATTTATAAAAAAGGGCAAAAATATAATATAATTATTAAATAATATTAAATAAAAATTTTCAAAAATAAAAAGATTTTTGAGAAATAAATAATAAATAAAATTAAAAAATTAAAATAAAAAATTAATATTAATGCATTAATTAAAATTATATTAATTAATTATTAAAATTGATATTATTAAATAAAAATAATTTAAATTCTATTAATTAATTAAATAAATGAAATAACTAAACTAAAATATCAATGAATAGATAAACTAAGGTTCATAATTAAAATAATTAAAATCTTGAGCTAATTTTGAATAATTAAATAATTAATTAAATTAAATATGAAAAAGAAAAATTTTTGAAATCAAGTGTCGACCCTTATATAAAATTAGGGTTCTTGGTTTATTTATATCCAGGTTCATGTCTCCTTCTCTCAATAATCATTCATTCATTTTCTATCTTTCTGATTTGTCCTGATGATGGACCCCCTTTGGGGTTTGAAACATCGACACGATGAACAAAAAACTGTGGACAATCCAGATCATACCACTACAAAAATTCTGCATTTGTCAGAGTCTAAATGAATATTGAATCTGGTTGATTGAAAACAGTTTGGTTCCCTGTTCAAGGAAAATGTATGTCTAATTGTTTAATTGCAGAGGTTTCAAAGCAAAGGATCAGATGAACTTCAACTTGAGTGCAGGTGGAGTCGATGAGGAATGGTCTTTCTAACTAGCCAACGTATATAAAACCTGGCAGAGTGCAGATGGTGCAGTGCTGGAATGAATGCACAGGAGAATGGTAAGTGTGGGTACATTGTTTTGATCTTAAAATACAATATTAAGAGCATATGTGAATATGGAAAATGAGATTGAATGAAAGTCTGTTATTAAGGCTTGGGAAAGGGTCTTTATGAGAGCATGATTGGGTGTTATATGAATTGCATGGTAACTTCATGGGATTGGGCTATTGGGTTTTCTCAAAGTTGAGATTTATGTAGGGTGACATTTCAAATTAACGCCCTGAAGGTGAGTGGATTGGGATTGAGATAATTCCATATACGAATGACATTTAATTAAAATGTGGAATAAATGGTGAATGATTCAAACCATATGTTGAAAGGCTTCTGCATGTAAATGGTAGTGTGTGGAATTTGCCAGACATTGAGATTTTGATTTGGGCAAATGCTGAGATGCATGTTTATATGCATGGTGTTTAGAGATTCTGGGTTTTGCACCTTTGCTCTGCATCATTTTCGTATCAGAGCTGGAATGGTGTGTTGAAGATGTTTGTTTTCTGAATGAGGACAGGAAAGTTTTGTTGAGAATTGAAGTGTTTTATTTGAATCTGTTTTAATCTGATATGAAAGCTACATAATTGCAGTGAACAGGATGGTAGAAGTAAATGGAGGACAAGATCATGCAAGATCTTAAAGGAGAGATGATTTTCTGATTTGAAATTTATGATTGAAGTTTATGGTTGTAGACAAGATGATGGCAGTGAACCTGACATTCAGCTAAAGGCTGGATAGGGAGGACAATTGCAGTGTCTTGAAGAAGAAGGTGAGTTGAAGAGATAGCCTAGAGAGAGAGCAGAGGAGACTGCTCAAGAGGTTCCAGAGGCAGTGAACTAGTACTTACCAAAAGACTGAGTGAGGAGAGCTTGGTGAGGTAAGTGGCGGTAGGACAGGAGAGCTTGCTGTTGTTGAGGCTAGTGCAACTCATGGTGAGTGAGAAACTCAAGGAGAAGATGATCATGGAGGATCAGAAAAGAGGTTCAGAAGAATTCCACAGAGGTGAGATGACTGATGAAGTCCGAGGAAGAGAGATTGCAGTAATGAAGGTAAAATTGTAGGTACTAGAAGAATGGCTGCAAGAGCAGGAAAATCAGAAAGGAGGATGCATCTTCCACTAAAGGGAAAGAGCGTGATTTGGCAACCATTGCAAGTGAAGTTGAGGCAAAGTGTGATTTCCTTATTGAAGAAAGAAATTAGAGTTCTTGAGCCAGAGATGGAATTTGAAGATTCCACGTGCAGATTTGTTCAAAGGGAAGTGCTAGAGGGAGTAGTCAAGATTGAAAGTCTTTTAGTTTTAAAACGAATGAGTTGTGTATGTTTGCAGGTATAGTACAGGGAGATGAGCAAGCTTTAGAGTTTGTTCAAGAAGATTTGAATCTGAAGATTGTTCAGATGGATGTTGAGATAGCAAGATCTCAGCAGGAAATGAAGACAAAGGAGTCTAATCGAAATATTGGTGCAGAAAGAGAAGGACCAGCTGATGATTGGTCAAAAGCTGGTGAAGGTATGGAAAATTGTGTGAAGTATTGCCAGAGGAAGCTCGAGCAGATGATGGATGTACAGTTGAGATGTATGCAACTCAGAGAAGCTGAGTTGGAAGAGGAGGTTTCCATTGATGAAACAGAGGAGGAGATCATTGATGATTTCTTGAGTTATTGGGTAGATCCAAATCAGCTGGATAATGTGAACTCTTGTGTTTGTATAGCTGACAATTGTGATGTGATTACAGGTGTTGAGGAGGATGCGCAATCTTGTGAAGCTGTCACGAGCATGGAAAAGAATATTTTAGGATATAAGTACTTTGAAGAAGAAAGAAATGATGCTTTTGCTGTTATAGCACAGGAAGTTCTTGTGAATGAAGAAAAGGATCAGCTTGAGGAGCTGGTATATGAACCAACAGTTGAAACTGTTGGAACTTGTAGTTTTCAAACTGACAAGTTGTGGATGAATGCAGGGATGATACATGATGATGATCAATTTGTTATAAATGCTGATAATGACAAATTGTTTTTATTAATTGACAGAAAGATAACTGAGTTTATTGCAGGAGTTGAGAATCAGAATTATGTTTTGATAGAAGATGATGAGATGGTGACAACAAAAAGCTTGGCTTCTAAAAGTATTAAAGATTGCACAGAAAGTTTCTCAAAGGAGATGACAGGTTTATGGCATGAGTTAAGTGTTCTAGAGCAAAGACTAGAAGTACAAAAGATAAGTGTTCAGAATATAAAGACAGAGATGAATGAAAATAAAGAGGTTCATTTTTGTGAACTAGAACACAGAGGCATTCTCAGAGAAGATGATGCTGAGGAGAGACTAAGTGATAGTATCAAGAATGATTGGGATCAACATACTGAAATACTGGTAATGGGATGTAAGGAATTGAGGCCTTATGCTTTTTATTTTAACAAGTGTTTTGTGAATGCAGGTATTGGTACTGAAGAACATTTGACTCAGTTGAGTAGTCAAATGATGGGAGAAGAGGTTTTCTGTTCCCGAAGACAAGAGGGCATGGATGATTGGTTGGCAGTTAGAACAAAAACAAGCATAGAAGCAAGAAGTCAACAAGTGACAGTACAGATAGAGAGGGTAAAAATTGAGCAAGCCATCTTATCTCAGTAGACCGCAAGAAATCAACAGCTCGGAGATTTAATGGACCGAGATATTGAAAGCATCAGAAGACTGATGATGAAATTATCCCGGAAGAGGCCAACAACAGTAAAACAAAGGAGAAGCAACAAAATAAAGACAACAGAAGATTGTGAAATCCTAGTCAGTGGGGCGATGCAGCATAAAGTGGGAAAACCTGGAGAAGAACAACAAAGAGAAGCAGCGACAAGTGGAAATTTGCATCACAAAATATGGGATCTAGGTGTTATCACTCAGGTTGTCCCTAAGCTCCTGAAGGGATACAGCCGAGGTAACCACAAACCAATCTTTGGATTACAGGTTCTAGCCCACCTGACAATCAAGAGAGGGCTCTCTCTAATGAATTTAGCTTTGTTGAGATGAATTTTAGGCTAGCTATTGGGTTCAGTGGGTTTTGTTTTTGGGTGGAAGGAAGGCTTGGTGAAAGGGAGATGTCTTCAAGAGAAGAGGCAAGGCATAGTAAGATAAATTTCAAACCATTGGGCGTGGAGTCATGGAGTGCAACTGATGGTGCGTTTTCTTGGTCACAAGAGAAAGGTGGAGCAAGGTAGCTGTTCATGAAACAAAATCCAAGCTGAATGGAGATGGGTTGAGGGCGAAGGAATGAGAGGCAGCAAAGAATCTCTCAATCGGTTTAGCAGAGGGAACATGAAAGAGCTGTACTTAAGAGTAGCTAAGAATTCTTAAATAATAGTCATTCATAGGTGAGTTAGAGTAAATATGAGCCATGAGGAATTCATATTTATGACTAAATCAAGAAGAAAACATTAAGAAGACACAGGAACTGAGCATAGAGTGCATCAAAGCAAATTCTAAACTAGATTTTAGTTCCGTGACTTGAGCATATGTGAAATTGAAAAATTACAGAGGTGAGAAAATCTTATTGTTTCATACAACAGCACAGGAATTCCATCGTTTACTCTTCAAAACCATTAGCAATGCATCAAACAGTTCATCCTCCAAGCTTTCAACAATCTTTGATTATAGAAATCATCAGGTATATAGTGTGAGTCTTAGCTCAAGCAAAACATCAACTAACAAATATCAACCAACCAACCCACACCTTCTTACATGTTTCAGGTTCGTATTTATAGGCAAAATATCCTAAAGTATTTATTACAATTGACCTAAACAGGTCTGCAAGAAAAAATCTTTCTAAAACCTAACTTATGCTGGAATTTAATGCAAGTAAGTCTTTTTTGGGCTGCGCCGGAGGCAGCTGGATCAAAAGTGAATTGATGGGGTGTCCTCTGTGACTTGGTGCAGTGGTTCTGTAGTAACTGCACATTGAATTCTAGTCCACTGATTTGATGTGAGTTTTAATGTGCAGTCATCTATGCTGGTGAGCTTTGAATGGCTCTTTAACTGCTTCTTGACTTCCCAGGTTTTCTTTTAATGCTTCATTCGCCTCGAGCCCTGAGAAGATCTCCGCTGATACACTTTGCTGCCACACTGATACTCTTTGACGTGGATTTTGGTTCCGCATTTGCTCTGATATTCGTTAGTGCCTCAACCGGGTCTCTCTCTATCTTCTGGTATGCTCAAAACTATAAAATCGGGCCTTTTCTGCCTTTTTCAGTGCATAAATGGCTATGGAATGAAAAGATTCCCTAAAGATTCTCCAATATGGCCTATTTCCTATAGCGATGGAAGTGTTTGTGAAGCGATATGCTCTCTTGATGTAGTGGCAATGTCGCATCGAAGCAAAGGAAGCGACAGGCATTTCGGGCACATGACCCTTGCGACCGCCGATTGCCGACTAGCGATATCGCATCGGCTAACGGGGAAGGGGCGTATATATGTGGCATATGGTATTTGCGATATGCCGATTGCGAAATGGAATCAGTGGAACGTCCATCGGGAGGAAACAACAACGAGCCATAATATCCTTGCGACCTCCGATTGCGATAATCGCGTCGGAGGGGGTCCACAGGGATCAGAAGAATGTTAAGGAAATCGGCAAGGGTTGTTTGTGATCAGAGGAAGGGAATATATGGTTTTGAAGAGTATTTGCGGCCTTGGAAGGGGTCCGATAACCTTAAAATAAAGAATTACATGCTTTGGAAGGAGTCCACTTTATTGGAAGATGGTTTTAAAGGGGGAAGATGAGGGTTCTTGCTATGTTTCAGACAAACTTAGCAATCCCCAAGTGTACTTATGGTTATTTTTCAACCAAAGGGAGGGGATAAATATATAAGGGAGTTATTAACATAGTTAAAAGTAGGGGATGAGGGGATAGATAGGGAGCTATATAGTAAGGTTAGTGGTTAATATGACCAGTGATAAGAAGGCGGTGAGTATGTGAATCTTAGGCTTTTTAAGGGAAGCAATGATCCGTAAAGGGAGTATGAATATTGCTTGAGTAAAGCAGATCTTTACCAGGGTAAATGATATGGAAAATGATGAACTAAGAGATATCAAGCAGATCTTGACCTCTTTAGGGGGAGTTAGTAATGATTTAGGGGAGGGGGAGAAGGGGAAGTTAGTCATGCCTCGCTTGAAGTCCTTCAAAATGGGAACTGCCTTGCCATACTAATTGACTAGATATAACATTTGAAAACACAGAATTGATCATAATCAATGATTCTGCAACCACAAAACTACCTACCCAGCCTGCTTGCCTAACATTTTTTCTTCTTTTTGGTTCGGGTGCACTTAGACTTGCATACCCAGCTTTTCAACTTTTTCTTTTTCTGTCCTCCTGTCTACAAACTACCCTTATTTCTTCCAAGGGCCCAGTTTAAGCAGTTGGGCTCCTTTGATTCTCTACCTATCTAAGAATCTACCAAGATTAAACTGTTTGAACAGATATTCATTCTCTATGTTCTACAACAGGAAATTGAAACCTAGGGAGACCAAGATTGAGCTGTTTGGACCTCCCTTTAGCTAGAAATTCTACAAAAATGGAATAATTCTTCAAAATTGGAATGCAGAAGTTGAACTTTGACTAGCATTCTTTCATGGCCTCTTTATTTGGTGTCTGTGAGCAAATATGGAGCATTGCAGCATGCAAAGTATGACATATTTGTCCTGTAAAAATGTCAATCATGAAATATGAGTAACCTGCTGCAGTAGGAGGCTAACAGTGTCTCCACTTGGGGATGGCTTCTCCTTGTGGGAAGCCAAGAACAGTAGGTCAGACTGCCTTGACCTTTTGTTGCTGCTGTGCATTGAAAACTTCTTAGTGTTGACTATTTGGATTGATTTGAAATTTTGGACTGAAAACAACACTTTCCCTCAACTGATTTGCTAGTGAACTGTGAAGCACTGCTTGTTTTCTTTTGCGTGCTTTAACATCTGGAATGTTGCAAAAATAAAATAAAGTGCTGATATATACAAGCATTTATTTACAGAAAATAACACCGCCTGTTCTTCTCGATCAAAAGGGATCATGGTAATGTTTTAACATTCTGCCATTCACAGGGCCTTCTTCAGTTGTGCTACCATCTAGCGTTTTGAGGAAATATGTGTTATTTCCTTGCACAACACTGATAATGAATGGGCCTCTCCATAGAAAATCGAACTTGGTGTGCTTTCCCTTGTCTTCTCTTCGTGAATCCCATCTTAGAACTTTGTCGCCAACCCGGAAATCCTCTGCTTTAGCTTTCTTATCAAACATATTTTTGAGCTTCTTTTGCAGCATTTGAGCTCTGTCATACACTTGCTCTCTGGTTTGTTGAAGGTAAATGGTCTGATTAACTCTTCTCTGCATGTCATTTGGTTCAGCCTGAATCTCCTGCAA
>APFE031473829.1:0-27339 GCA_000404065.3 Pinus taeda
CCCCCCCCCCCGAAAACCATCGCCTCATATTTTTTGCCTGTCAACTCTGCCCATCCTCTCGTGCCACTTATCCTCCCTTCTGCCTTCAATGTCATCCCTCCACCTCATCCCCTCTCTACATCATCACCCCTCCACCTCATCTGACCGTTGAATTTTCAAATTATATGCCAATAGAACGTTATGCATTAATTCCTCCCACAAATCGATTTGTTTCAAATTAACTGCTCCTTCTCCTGAAGCGGTAATAATCCCATTACAATCCCCCACCAATTTCATTATATAACCAACTCGGAAGCCTGCAAGTTCTTTCCTTTTCCTGCTTTTACAATCTGTGCAGGTTAAGCTCGAGCTAGTCAAAGCCATCAAGCGTTGTCTGTCAGCGATCCCACTGCACAATTCGACCAATTAAGCAAGTCTCTAGTAACCCATTCTTTCTTGCTCATCTTTAATTGAAAATGTTGGTGCAGAAAGGAATAGGAAATATGACCGAGGAAGACCCCATGATTCCCCCTGTCCTGGACCTTGATAAAACTCCCCTGATCGACACCCAATACAAAATTGTTGACACTGAAAGTGATTTCAACATATATGAGCTCCACAATTGGGAAAAATAGAAATACCTTGACTAGAGCGATGACTTGAGTATCTAGGAGTCCTTTCTCCCTCAATTCATCTTCCCTCAAACCCATTTCTTACCTAAATTTTCCACCTGGTGTCACCTCAAATACCTTCCTAGAAAGAAAGCAGTGATTGCCCCGAATCATGAAATTATATTTTCCATTTCTCCTAAGAGTATTTTCCAAGATTTGCAAATAAATCCCCAAGCCTCCCTACATCCATTTTCCCTCGACTCATTAATGTAATTGTATAAAAATCTTACATTTCTCCAGAGAGCCCATATCTTTGAATGTTTTCTCACTGAAAATGTTGAATTGCCTAGAAAAAATCCCCCATACCCTGTTTCCATTTTCCCATAAATGTCAAAGCAGGTAATTTCCATGGTGACTCAGTTACTAGGATATTATACAAACCAGTGGGTTGATGAAGTAGTTTTAGGATTCTTGTCAATATTCACACTTGGGTAGAAGCCTTCAGTTTTATTTAATTACAGTCATTTTTCGTCTGATGTCACGCATGATCAATTTATGAAATTAAAAGTTGAAGGTGTGTTCAAATAATAGTCAATGTTAGTGTATCTCATGTTATATTACCAGGAAGGAATATTCAAGTTTCAGTTGTAGAAGATGGATGAGTAGGGTAACCCATTGTCAGTTATCCATTGGACTTCACTGGTTAAAAGAAATTCAGAGGAGTAAACTTATACAAATTTTATAGACCAATTTCTTCACACCTCTTTATGTTTGTTATGCAGTGATATTATAATGAGGATATCTCCAAAAATCAAGAAAGTCTTACACCTCTTAGAATAGTCAAAGGTTGGAGACGGGTATTTATACTAGAATTATACATAGATCAGAATTTATGGATGTGAGCTCCCTCCTTATAGATTACCAGTCTTTGTACCAGTGAGTATTTTTTCTTTGGAGTATGTTAGATAGATGGTAAATATGGATGAACTACATTTTGTGTCAAACAAGAAGAAATCATAGTTCAAGCTAAAAGCACAAGTAGGTCCTTACATTGTAAACACCAGAGCAGTTGCAAAGGAGGTGGAAGCAGTTTTAAAGCAGATGAAGTTCAAAGCCAGATTTACATGGTCCTATGATCCCTTGGGAGTAATCTCTATGCTAAGGGTTGAAAATAAAAGAACTCCATATCCCCATACACCAAGGCTAGAGATAGAACAATATGCCAACCAAGAAGAATGGACATAAAACACATTACAAGAAGTAGAAGAGCAGATGGTTAGACAGTCCTCATTACAAACTCATATCTCTAAAGACAAAGAAATTAAAAGGCCAAGGGAAAGCATATCTCCCACAGACTCAGAAACACATGTTGCAGATTTTCTTGTTTTCAAGAGAATGAAGAAGGATCCACAGACCATAGCCAGAACTAGTAGTAGATCTAGTCCTCAGGTGATCACCATTCAAGAAGAATCTTCAGAGGAAAGGGATGTACATGAGAAGAATACTTTGGTTTTAACAGGCACTCCTACCACCTCTCTCCCTTATGTAGAATAGATAATTGAGTCTCATATCTCTTCTACTTCTCAGGTTCCACCACAACCAAGTATATTCACAAGGTATAGGGAGATTAAGTTAAAGAATGAAGCTCTCAAAGCTTCAACATACTCAAAATTCTGGAAAACATTGCCACCACTCAACACAGGTTGTTTTTTTCTTTTGATTCAGAGAAGCTGTAATTTCAAATGGACTTTTTGGAACCCAAAGCGTCAGCCCCCAAAGGTGCTGAAGATTATAAGGCCTCCATTTTCTCTATTGATACTAAATAGGTTCATGTAATAGATCAGATCGATTTGCATAAGTAGGAAGGTGAGATGATTTATTCAACTCTAACCAACTCTACCCTGGCAGCTTCAAAATTACAAGTTTCACTAAATAACACGCACTCACAGCTTAGTATTAAGAGGATGTCCTCTATGGCCAAAGACACTAGAATCAAAACATTGGAAGAATTAGTTATTAAACTAGGATATGATCCTAGTGATGTCAAGGCAACAGTGGAGGTGATCAAAAGCAAGAATGCAGACATCCAAACTCTTAGGAAACAAATCAAACTCCCAACTACGGAACACCCTCAGGCTAAAAAAAAGTCACTATTCTGGAGATGGAAAAAGAGAAGTTGTTTACATTAGTAGTAGAACAAAATGCTAAAATATAGAAAATGGAGCAAGACATGGAGGCACTTCTAAAAGAAAAAGAGCAATGGGAAGTAGCACAGACATCAACAGGAATATCAATAGCAGGGACATCAGTAGGAACATCAACAACACGGATTGTAACCCATCTTACAACACAAGTATCCGTTTCAGATTCCTTAGAAAATTTAACTCAAGGTTTGGTGGAATTTCCATTAACAAACAAAGAAATGGAGAAACTATTAGCAACACTCACCAAGATGGAAGAAAACAAGATAAAGGTAGACAATGCATAATTGGTAGAAGTACATAAGAACTTCAAACTTATTCAGTAGATTCAAAAGTATGAAGATCAATCCATCATTATTCAAATGTTGGAAAAGGCAAAAGGAGAATTTGGCACAATATTAATGCCAATGTTACAGACTTATGACCTTCCATCCAAATCATTTTTGAACAAGAAGAATTAGTGCAGAGAGTCAAAGCACTAGTGGAGAAAACTAAAGTTGATATTGAGCATAGGCTAGAAGAAGCACGAAAGATCACAAGGATGTTCAAATCCAAAACCAAAGAAGAGCTTGAAGAGCTCAACATTCAGGACAGAACAAAGATAATAATGGAAGTCAAAAGAGTTTTGACTAAGAATAATTTGATGGTCAATTGGAAAACAAGTGCAAAGAGCTAGAGGTATAGGTTAAGAGATTCAATAGAAAATTTTCTTTGTTGCAGGAAAAAGGACTTCCGACCCTCACAAAATCTAATGGAAAATATATTCCATTGGAGAATTATCATGACAAATTGTGCAATCTAGCTGCAAATGTGTCAAAGTTTGCAAAGGTAAGGGGAGCTATAAGTGGAGAAGCTTTTCTAGAAGGCCTGCAATTTGATTTGAACATACTGCACGAAATTCATCTTTTATTTGCGAATAAGACAACTTTTCAAACTTACACTTGGTGGATGAAAGGTTTAGAAACATGGTGAATTTTGTTGAATTGAGGCTTCTGTGATCCATAACAATTATAAGAAGAATTTCGGCGTAAATCACATGTAGAAAACCTTTGTCGACGTGTTTCGAACCAGTTAATGTGGTTCATCATCAAGACAAGTTGAATGAACAAATCTCGCTATGCATTTAAATAGATAGCAGAACATTCTAGACTAGGTAATGGCTATAATGACAACGACTAAATTTGACCAGGAAACGGCTAGTTGACCTAGATAAGGGTTAAAAACTATTAAATAAGTTAATATTCTTATGAATGGATCATTTTATAATTATAAATATATATTAGAATAAGTAAATTTGAATAAGTAAATCATTAATCTAAAATTGTTAGTTATAAAGTTATTATATATAAATATAGTTAGTTATAAAAGTAAAATTAGATAATCTATAAATAGTTAAATATATTTTGATCAAATAATAAGTTAAAGGGACATATATTATAAATATATATTAACATAAATTAATTATAAAATAAATCAATTTTAAATTAATAGTTAAAAAGTTTTTAAATATTAGAGAATTCAAGGGTTAGAAAAATTATTATAATTATAAAGGGACACATAATCATAATCAATAGATAATGATATTATAATTAAAAATAATTAAAGATATTATAAATTCGAAGACAATTCCTCAATCCATTTTATTTTATTCATTTATTATTCTTTGGTTATTAATATATTTAATTCCTTTTAATTTATTCAATTTAAATCACCTTCAATGCCCATTATTTGCAACTAAATTATATTTATCTTTGTCAAGATTTTATTCCATGTGTCTTGATGATCCAACAAAACCTTGTTAAGTAGTGTCTTTAAATTCCAATATGGGTCTATCATGTAGAGGTACTCGTTCTCCCTTCCTTGAGTATTTATAATTTTTTATATCTATGATATGAGTTCTTCCATAAATCTTGTGTTTGTAAACTTTGTTGCTCTTGTATATTAGCCTCCTCCACAAAATTGAGCTCACTGTACACCTTTGAAGTGGTCTCGTTGTGGTAGAGTCAAGTAGACGAATCAACTCTAAACTAAGCTCAAGAACCTTGCGAAGAAACATGTTCCCCTCCTCCTCATTAACATCTAACTCTCTAATGGGTCATGGTGATAAAGGGATGGAAGAAACACATAGGTTTAAAGGACTATAGATTCAAAGGTTGGAGGGAATACAACTAAGAGAAAACTTGTAAACCACCTAAGTGGGATACTAGCTCTAAAACCTTAGACAATGAGCTTGAACCCCATGCAACACATTTCAGAGAGCATAGTAGGAAAGACCTAAAGGGGTTGATGTGGAGGTCCACTAGAAAAGGAGGGTCACAAGGAAACTTCATTACTAAGAAAGAAAAAATATGTTGTGGAGAAAAAAACACGCGGAGCATCATAGAATTAAAACCCACCATGAATTCTCCCCTACTGAATTATATGGGGGCAAGATTTTCTTGTGTGGTGGAATGGTGCATATTCATTCATCTTAATGAAAATTTAAGTTGGGGTAGGTTAATTATCATATCAAGGTAGCTAACCATGACCTTAAGGCTTACAGTAAACACCCTCATTAGGGACAATATATCTACATCAACAAGAGTTATGTATGCCTCATTTTAATTGAAATTCCATAAGGGTCTCTCATGAAATGTTAATGAGTGTGGGAGAAATCAAGCATTATTCATTTTCCAATCTATCAACTAGTTGATTTCCTTGATGTCTCACATGGGAGGGAAAACCATTGGAATCTTTGAGAGCATGACTTTGATCTAATATAAGTAGCTTTTTAAGTGCTAATTGTGGGAAAGATTACTGGAAGTAGATCTAAGAGAGAGTATTTTCATAAAGGAGACGAAAAATTAGGAGTTGCCTTCAATACACAACTTAGTAACTTTCCCCTTTATGGATTTGCATGAGATAACATTGTAAATAACCCCCATAGAGTTAAATTTAAATTATTATTAGGAACCCCCATAGCGCTTGTGAATACATGGAGATTATTCTAAATTTGTTTCTAGGGACCCACCAACACCGAACAAGACTCGTGTTCTATTTCGAAGCCTTATCAAAATTTAGTTTAACAGAGCCAACTAGATGGAAAGACTAATGAACTGGGAAGGGATAGCGAGGATTTTAAATGGAATATGGGATTGACGAATTGTTTATGGAGTTACAAACTTTTCAAGGGTTGCGCTTCCACATGTGAAGCCTCCCAATTAGAGGAAGACCGAGGATGCATAAGAATGGTCTCATTGAGATTCTATAACCGATGGTTCCAAAGGGATTCATAGTATCTAAAGGTTTTATGATTACTTTTCCATATTAACCAGAGAAGGGAGCCATGGAGTAGAGACGATGTTCCTTTACGAATGGAGATAGTAAAGGGAGTTAATCACCAAATGGCGATTGTACTCAGGATGTTGGATTTGTCTCTATTTGTTTGACATAATAAAGTTGTTGTTTGATGCTAGAGTGCTTTTGAGAATGAGAATTGATTGAATAAGTACTCCAGGTCCTCCAATTTACTATTGATTGATGGAAACAATGTTATATTTTCATTTTCATTAAATATTAAAATTAAAATTTACTAAAAATAAATTTATTAAATTATCATTTAATTTCCTCCATTGTGGGTGTTGATCCTAGCCTCTCATCATGACAATCACGAGTCACCATCCTCCATTGAGCCACCAAGCTAGCCATGCGACATCGTACAGAGGTAGGTACATCTGGTTAAATACTCAGCTTATGTGATCCATCTTATTCCTTGTGGGCGAGTACACTCCTCTAAAATTCATCAAGGAAATTCAACATACCAAAGAAATCCACTGCAGGTGCAAACCTAAGATAAACATTAATCGGCATGATGATCATATTATGGCTATGCTTCCTCCCTCTGCCACCTTTGGCCTAACCTCATAAATGAGATGTTAGGTCCCTATAATACTAGTGTAGCCCCTTATTTCTATTGTTAGTGTAGCCCCCTTATTGTTATTGTTGTGTCTGTGTAGTCCCCATATTATTATTATTGTGCCCCATAGAATCCCACAATTGTTATTGGTGTGCCCTTACATTATTACTGTTATGTAGGATCTGATTCTATTGTGACCCCTTAGACTCCTATATATAGAAAGGAGGTCTTTTCATTTGTATCATCCAATAATTTTTCATTTATGTTATGTAAAGGATGTTTCCTCCTCGAAGAGAATAATTTTTAATTTGTTGATCTATCTATTTTAGTGAGTTGGTTGCATAACAATTGCTATTAGAGCTTTGGATTCTAGGGTTTCGCTGCTTCAAACAGGCCATCATGGAATTTTCACTATATTTTTTTTTTACAAAGTTTCAGAAGCTGAAATTGCAGCCACATGGAGATAAAATTATGGTGAACTTCATGTACAAATTTCCTATCTTGTCTCGCTATACTCTTGAAGATATGATTCGAGGAAGTTAGGGTTTTTCATAGGGTCCAGAATTTCATCTCAAACAGGTGACGTAGGGAAAATAATCATAACTTTCCCTTTGAGCATCAGATTTTAATTTAGTAAAAAATGATAGAAACTTGACAGACTGTGGTTTTTTGGGTATCATTTTCTGGGACAAACATTGAAATAGTGACATGTGGCACTCCGTACAAGTTCTCTCTACTGAACTATTCTCTTATCAAGACATCATGCAAGATTGGGCATAGCTCTTTCTTGAGGAATCCAATCTGTTGAGAAATGGCAACAAGAAATTCCAGTTTAATTTGTCCTTGAATTAAATTGTGAACTAAAATAGAATTCTTTTCTCATAGAAATTTGAAAATAATTAATTAAGTTTGATTAACTTAATTAATTTAGGAAATTTGAATTGGAAGTGTTTTAGAAGACATGTATATGTTCTCCCTAACTTATAGGAGTTCAGGATGATTTATGAATGAGTTGTAATTAGTTAACTTAGTTTATTGAGTGAAGTCTAGTTAGATTAGTTCTAATCAGTTTCAGGAACTAACAGTGAGTGAACAGTTAGTTGGGACACTAGTGACGTAATTAGTGCTACTCTAGTTAATTGAAGATTCCATCATCAGAAACTCATGCATGTTGATTATGAGAAACACCCAGTTGAGACTAGAGTGCAGGGACAATGTACTATTTGTTTTAGATTTATCTGAGTTACACTAACAGTGCATGCATTTAGGAACTGATCTTTGAGGGATTGTGTTATTTTTATAGGCTTTATTTCCCTTTAAATACAAGCTATCCTTGATAGGCATTACACATTGGAATAGAGACTTGGAGAGCTTGTGAATTGGTTAAGCTTTGGCTTTGAGATTGCTTATGAGTTGGAGATTGAATTTGTTAAGTGATGGGATTGTTCTAGAGAGAAAAAGCATTGTAATTTCATCTTGATTTTCCAGATTAATACAAAATAGATAGTGGGGTTTTGATAACCTTAAACAAAAAGGTTCAATGGTTGAGGACATTAAGGACTTCCAAAAATTGAATATAAGGGTAAATGATAGTGCAAAGGAGAATAAGATTGATGTCTTCATAAGGAATTTATAGGATAAAATCCAACATGAGGTTTTCCTCTGGGATCCTAATTCATTAGAGAAGGCATTCAAGTTGGAAAGAAAATTTATGGCAACAAGGAAGCCTACAACACAACTATAAATATGGAAGTGTTGTTGTTGGTACCATTCCATTGCCATATTTTTTTCTTCTAGAAACACCATCATTTGTCTATCTTTTTCTTCCATAGACCCCTCATATCCATCAAAATTGATTAATTAATAGCATTATAGTTGTTAGTTTACATTAAAGTTAATTTATGAATTTTTATGTTAGAAATTAGGAATTTTCAACAAAAAGATTACAGAAAGTCATGACATCCTATAAATGGTTTATCATCTGACACGTGGCATGACAGGCAAGCCAAAGCAATGGATAGGAACGAGATCTGGAATGTACAAGCATGGTGAAAAATCGATTCAACAGCAAATCAAAAGCTCCTGGCTATGCAGTCAATGCTGGTCAAACCCAACCTTTTTGTTTACAAAGGCAACAAAAAGCCATGGTTTCCCAAACCGGTTTTGTTTTGCTTTTGGAAATCGGTTTAGATTAGAAAGGACCAAAAATCACTCTTTTGTAAAAGCAGAAACATCTGCTTAATGAATGTACATTCGATTTAGATAGCGACAAGCAGGTAAAGACTGCGTATTTTTTTTTTTCAAGGATATTATAGTTACGATTATTATCTCTATGTATTGTTTTGATAACAGAACTCTTGTATGTGATTGCAATCTTCATAGCTTAATTACAGTTACCGTGTTACTCCAACAATGTTTATGCGTTAATACTCTCGTTACTTGAGGTTACTTCAGTGTGCCATTGAAGCGTGGACGGGCCCTGCATGGATTGGTATACTGTTAATTTCATTTACATAGTGTTTTTGAATTTGAGTAGTGTGCATAGTGTTTAGTGTTATTTCCATGTTTATGATTTTATCGATTTGATTAGAAATTCTTGCAAATGGTATTTATGGTGATAGCTTGAAGATTTTATCGTTAGATAATTGAACCATATCTTGTAAGAGATTTGATCCATCGTTAGATTTTAAAGCATCTCCATAGACTCTGTTTTCATGCATTTAAAATTCAGTGTGCTTTTGATTTTTCATGAATGCTTAAGTGTTAACTAGATAGAGCTTTTGTGCATAGCATCGTTGTAAGAGGATTAAAATCTGAGTCTAGCAATACGATGTACCTTTAGGACAGTTAGATAAATTAGGTGATCTAAGTGTTAAGGTGAGAGGAAACATATCTTAACCTCCTATAAAGGAGTGCTGTAGCCTATCACAGTAAACACTTAGTTAGGAAACCTTTTATGTCTATAGACTTTAGACACGTGCCTCTAAGTTTACCTACCTTGGTTGATAATAAATCTAGTCTAATCTAGCACCCTAGATTGGCCACTACATTGTGGCGCCGTTGTCGGGGAGGCACAGTTAGAGGATTTCGAAAAAAATCAATCAAAATATAAAAAGAAAAATAAAAAATTAAATCAACAAAAACAAACAAAAAAACAACATAGATTTGATTGTCACTTTAGAAGTCATGTTTTCTTATGCCTAGATCTAGAGATGATAAAGGTAGATTCACAAAGACCCCCCATCCAAAAACTAACCTACCACCAAGAGCAGACCCTTTGGGAAAGACTGAACACACAACACCAGCTGAGGAAATCACAATACAAAAATTAGAGGATAAACACAAATTAGGCCAACGACTTACACTTATTGAGAGACAAATCCTATTGGCACACGAATCACAGAAGAAACATCTCCCTAAATCTTCTACAAAGAGAGAAAATAAAAAAATAACTCAACAATCTCTAGAACAACTCTTTGGAATGAGTGACACTGAACAAGCAATTAAATCACCAAAGGAATCTATAAAAATGGCCGAGGAAGGAGGAGGATCAGCAAGAAGACCCACTCCTGAACAACAACAAGATCAAGGAGAGGAGGAAGAATCAACCTTTAAATTTCCTATCCACGAACCAGAAGACAATCATGATGAGGAAATAAAAATGAAAAGCATACCTCCTTCTGTGTTACCAAACTTTTATGGCATGGCTTCAGAAGACCCACATTCATTCTTGTTTGAGTTTGACATTGTATGTCGAACATATGGTTACACAAATGATGCCCATAGGCTTAGACTCTTCCCAGCAACCTTAAAGGCATCAACACTAAGATGGTTCATGGGACTTGGTGAGCATGCAATAACTGATTGGGATGGCATGAGAAGAATATTTCTAAGGAAATACCAACCTTATTGTAGATCAAAGGATTCTAAAGATGATATCTTTAGGATGAATCAACAAGAGGATGAAAGTTTAGAAGAGTACTTGGAACGATTTGCTTACAATTTACAAAAATCAAAACATCGATCCATGACTCTTGATCTCATTAGAACAATATTTTTGAAGGGCATTCGAGATGAATACTTAGATGATCTTAATTTGATGGGCAAAGGTGATATTTCCACCTTACCTTTCGAAGAAAATGCTGATTTATGTGAAAAGTATTCTAGGATCAAAGCCAAAATTGGAAAGAGAACCATATCATCCGAAGCCACAAAATCTGCTTCTGCAAGTGTCACACGAGCTGAAATAGGAAATTTGTTAGAGGAATTCAAAACAGATCTGCTGAGTACCTTGGGAACTCAAATTGACACTCTTAAAGCTAAGAGAAGACAAGAAGAGGAAGATCAAATGATGGCGATCTTTTGTCCAAAATGCCGGAAGAAACATGCCTTAAAAGATTGCCCATTAGAAAACATTCAAGTTTGTGCCTTTTGTATTGAAAATCATGATATATTTCATTGCCCTAAAGTCAAGGTTTTGCAGAATTGTAATGTGGCAGCTAATACAAATATGGAGAATGTGTATTTTATGGGCACAAAGAGACCATGGCAGCCAAGACCTCAAGGTATGTTCCCAAACCAGAATTTGCAATTTTCTGCACATGATCAGATGTATGCTTAGAATTCATGGAATGTACCCATGCCATGGCAGCACCAAAGTTACCCACGACAACAATGGAGACCATCTCAGCAATACTCTCAACAATATCAACCATACCCTCAACCATACCAACAATATTCGCAGCCATATCAACAATATCATCAGCCATATTCGCCATATCCTCAATCATATTAGCAATATCCTCAATAGCAAGTTGTTTACCCACATCAACCCCAACCCACTCAACAAGCATTGCCTACTCCTCCACCAATAAATCCACCACAATTACAACTTCGATCTAACCCACAACCTCCTAGACCTACTCAAATTCCTGCTCAACCTGTACCAAATCCAAATAATAGAGCAGAGAGACCAGCCTATAGCGTAGATGAGGGACCCTCATATCCCACATTACCCTTGCAAAATATCAATTTGAGGTCTGGTAAGGTACTTCACAAAGAATCTCCAGTAGCTGATAAACAAGAAGAAAATGAAGAAAATGAAAATGAAACTCCAATTCAAAAGAAACCAAATGATGACATCAAAAATAAACAAATGCAACCATTGCATCCACCACCTTTTCCAGACAGATTGGTCCAAACAAAACTTCCCATGTCTATACCACAGCTTGATGTTTTAGATGAGCTAAAGAATGTCTATATAAAAATCCCGCTACTACAAGCCATAAAAGACATTCCCATATATACTAAAGCCATCAAAGAACTGTGCCTTAAAAATCCTACTAGGAAAAGAGTTGATCCACAAACCATTCATGTTATTGGACATTTAGCTGGCCTTAAGACAAACACCATTTCAATGGAAAAGTATGTTGATCTTGGTATTCCCAAAGTCACTACAATCATTAACAACATACATATTCCAAACACCTTAATTGACCTTGGGTCTGCAATAAATGTGATGACTCTTGAAACCATGAAAACACTCCAGCTCACAAACTTGCAACACACAACAATTGTTCTAGAACTTGCTGATAGGTCTAAAGTGATTCCTGAATGGATTTTGGAGGACATAATTGTTTCACTGGACTCTTGGGAGTATCCAGTAGACTTTTCAGTTCTTCAGCCAAAATCCAATTTAGGAGGACACCATATCATCCTTGGTAGACCATGGTTAGCAACTGTTGATGCATTCATAGGATGTAGATCGAGCAATATGATCATTTCACGAGGAACTGAAAGAAAACAACTCACTCTTTACCCATCAGCACAATCACTAGCAGTAGCACACAATTTATGGCTTGATGATAAATACAATGATAAGGCAGAAGTTCAATTTGTTTCCAGCATCAACCAAATCTATGATTTTCAAGAACATAATAATGATGATTTGGTAGAATTGTTCCTTTCTCAACCTGATGTTTCCGAAGAATTGAGAAATGACCAATATCATGCTACATATGAACTTTTGGCACAAAATTTTCAGTAAACATGCACCATTCATTCTTTTCAAACAACATTTCACAACATTTTTCCTATCCAATCTATAACAAACACACAGAGTAAGACCATAGAGATTAGTCCGGGAAAAACTTTGAATATTGGCACTCACCTAGACTCATCTCAGGAAGAGAAATTGATTCAATTATTGAGAAAATACCAGAAAGCATTTGCTTTGGACTACACCGATATGCATGGAATTCACCCTGAAACATGCACTCACCATATTTATACAGATAGTAATATCAAACCAGTGAGGCAACCGCAGAGACGAATGAATCCCATGCTTCAGGATATTGTTAGAGAGGAATTACAAAAACTGTTGAAAGTCAATTTTACCTATCCTATCTCTGACAGTCAGTGGGTATCCCCATTGGTAGTAGTGCCCAAGAAAAATGGTAAGTGGAGGATTTGTGTTGACTACATACAATTGAACAAAGCAACCCTCAAAGATTATTTCCCACTACCATTTATTGACCAAGTGCTAGACACATTAGCTGGGAAATCATCATTCTCTTTTCTTGATGGTTTCAGTGGCTACAACCAGATCAGGATAGCCTTAGAGGACCAAGACAAAACCACTTTTACTTGTCCTTGGGGCACCTATGCTTATAATGTTTTGCCATTTGGACTTTGCAATGCTCCAACTACATTTCAGAGAGCTGTATTAGCTATTTTTGTTGATTTAGTGCATGATTGTGTTGAAGTTTATATGGATGATTTTTCAATGTATGGTGATTCATTTGAGCATGCATTAACAAATCTTGAAAAAGTTTTGAAGAGATGTATTGAAGCTAATCTGTCCCTAAGCAACGAAAAGTGTTTTATGATGTTAAATGAAGGGATAGTATTAGGACACTATATTTCTTCTCAAGGAATTAAAGTTGATCCATCAAAAATCCAGATCATTGTCGATTTGCCAATTCAAGACTCAAAAAGAGGTAAGAAGTTTTCTTGGGTATGCAAGCTATTACAGAAGGTTTATTGAACATTTTAGTAAAATAGCTTTACCTTTGTTTAAGCTTCTAGCAAGAGATGCACCTTTCAACTGGAATGATAATTGTCAGCAAGCATTTGAAACACTCAAAGAAACGTTATCAACCACACCAGTCTTAAAAGGACCTAACCGGAACCTACCATTTCACATCTTTACAGATGCATCTGATACTGCAGTAGGTGCCTCATTAGGCCAAAAAGAGGAGTCTTTTCATTATGCCATATATTTCATTAGCAAAAATCTAACACCTACAGAATTAAACTACACAGTCACAGAAAAAGAAATGCTTGCAATCATACATGATGTGAATAAATTTCGACATTATATAACTGGTTATGATGTTTTTATACATACTGACCATTCTGCCATTAAGTATTTAATGAATAAACCAATAACTAATGGCAGAGTTACCAGATGGCTGTTATTATTATAGGAATTTAATATCACAGTGTTAGATAGACCAGGTAAGGAGAATCAGGTCGCAGATTTTCTTTCTAGACTGCAAAATCCAGGTGAGGTTGCTCCGGTTGAAGATTCTTTTCCAGATGAAAATTTATTTGCAATTTCAATAGTGAATCCTTGGTATGGTGACTTGGCCAATTATTTGTCCACAGGAAGAACACCTCCATATTTTACTCCAAAGGAAAAGAAGAGGTTGATCAAACAAAGTGCTAGATACTCATGGGTTAATGGAGATTTATTTTACACTGGTTATGATATGATTATTAGACGATGTGTAAGAAATGATGAAATAATTGATACTTTAAAATCTTGCCATGATGAACTGTGTGGTGGGAATTTTGCAGCCAAAAGAACATCATTCAAGATTCTCAATGTTGGATACTACTGGCCATCTATTTTTAAGGATTCCAAGAAGTATGTGAAAAGTTGCGATAGCTGTCAAAGAATGGGTAGGCCAACAGCTACAGATGAAATGCCACTTCAGCCTCAAGTACATTTAGATCCATTTGAAAAATGGGCTCTAGATTTCATAGGACCCATCAATCCAACTTCCAAAGGCAAAAAGTACATCCTAGTATGTACTTATTACGTGACAAAATGGGCTGAAGCCAAAGCACTAGTCTGGCCAACTGAACAAACAGTGGTAAACTTCCTTTTTGAAGAGATTTTTGTAAGGTATGGAGTACCAAGAGAGATAGTGACAAATCAAGGTACACAGTTTACTTCAAAGTTATTCAAAGACATCACAGAAAAATATCAAATCAAGCACAGGAAAAGTACACCTTACCATCCATAGGCCAATGGCCAGGTGGAATCCACAAATAAAACATTGGAAGGAATTATCACTAAGACCATAGCAATGAACAGAAAGAATTGGGAAGAGAAGCTCAAATATGCACTCTGGGCTTATAGAATCACGTGGAAGAACACTACAGGATTTACACCATATCAGTTGGTGTATGGAAAAGAGGTAATGCTTCCTATTGAATTTCGAATACATACTTATAAGATGGCTACAGATTTAGGAATTGATCTCAATGAAGCCCAACAAGAGAGAATTTAGCAATTGAACCAGCTAGATGAAATGAGGCAGCGAGCAGAGGAGACAACACTCCTAATGCAGAAACAAAGGAAGCAGTGGCATGATGCACACATCAAAAAGAAACAGTTCAAAGAAGGAGACTAGGCTTTACTCTTTGACTCTAAATTCAGAGATCATAAAGCCAAATTTACCACACATTGGATGGGCCCATATGAAATAGTTCAAGTTTATGAGAATGGATCAATCCAGCTTATTACAATTGATGGATAAGGTCACCCCTTTCTTGTCAATGGCCATAAGTTGAAACTCTATCATAAGCCCATCACCAAGGAGGATTTTCTTCAAACTGTATCTCAGCAAAGGGAGGTTGAGATATTGTAGCCTTTAGCTGTAGTATCTCTACCTTAGTTCATTTCATTTCCATTTAAAAAAAAAAAAATAAATAAATAAATAAATATATTTTTTTTTAATAATGGTTTAGATGTGAAAACCAGACTCTGGAACACTCTAACCCAGAATTCTTACTTGAAAACCAATTCTTTGGCTGGTAAGAATTCCTTGTTATTTTTGTTTCTTTTTGATTCATCGATTTAATAATGACTTGAGGACAAGTCAAAGCTTTAGTGGGGGAGAAGCATCAGCATTTTTGTTTTTTATCTCATCTCCTCACTGTAAATTTTTAAAGATTTTATCTCTTCATTGTAAATTCTCAAAGAGTTTGTTTCAACACTTCAGTGTTTCAATAAAGAAGTTGTTTTTGTCTTTGTTCTAATCAGAGGGACCTGTTTAAGCACTATGCAGTGGGACCTGTTCAGAAGACCATGTTACCAGCACCAACATTAGAGGGACCTGTTCAACAAACATAAAAGGGACCTATTAGAGACTGCTATCTCAAGCTACTTCAGCAAAGCTTCAACAAAGTTTCAACAGATATTCAAAGGTTGCTTGTCACTGAGGCTCCATCAAACACCAAAGGTTAAGGAAGCTGCACACATATAGTTCTTTTCCAGATTTTAAAGAAGTTGCACAAACATTCTCCAGATCTCAGAGGGACCTGTTGCATCCAAATTCATCTCAAAGGGACCTATTACAGACAGCAAAGATTAGTCATATCTGAACAAGAAAGATCAATCCTACCTATGCATGCCAACTCAACTCTTGATCAACCAATAAAAGTGTAAAGTATTGTTATAATTTTTATTTTTAACATTTAAATTCTTGGATTAATTTAGTGTTAAATGTGATCACTATAACTGCTTATGATCAATTTCAAAAACACCCACATATCCATCACTCTTGTCATATTCCTAATTCCTATCATTTCCCAACACTCTATCCTATTCCCATACTCCTCCTACGATTTTTAAATCCTCTATTATACCACCCTCCCAGCCTTGTTATTAACTCCTTATCGGCCATCAAACCTTACTATCGGTCCAACATCTCCTTATTCAGCCAAGTACCAATGAGCAAGGGACAGGTGGTGAACTATTGGAAAGCCAAATGTTACATGGTTTCATTCATTGTTTTTTAATCAACCAAGTTATAAAATGATCGCTCGACCAAGTCGACTCATGCAAACAACTATCCGTTATTACACTCCAGTACTTCATACATGCTTATGGCGTTCTCATGATGGTACTCATATAACCCAGTACAGCTACTCCTCTATCATTGAAATATGAATACGCTCTGTTATTATTATAGTGAATTGGGTCAAGTCGGTTGTTAAAATTATATTTCATTATTAGTTGTAAAAAGGGTGTTCCATATTAGCAATTCAAGTGTTGTGATTTCAAAAACGAAGGCCGAGAACAACAAGTTCTATGAAAGGAAAGCACAGTATTTGGGCTCACAAGTTTCCACCTCCACCATAATTCAAGGACAGTCATCCAGTCACTGCTTAAGCCATTGAAGGAGCTTATTTCGAAGAACAGAGGGCGCCACCAGGTCAGTTGTGTGGAGCGAAAAGCAAAGGTAACAAACAAAAATACCCTTGTTAAATTAATAAGCATAAACGAAGAGGGTTAGAGTAGGAGTTTCTCTGTCAAAATGACTAATAGAGTAGAGCCAAACACATTTGATAGTTTTCAGTACCATGATGACTGTATTGCAATTTTAAGAGAAAAACAATGGCTACCCTTCTTGGAGAAGTTTAATGGGAGCAATGAGGAAGTAACTAAACAGTTTGCCTTTACCTTTAATGGGGAGAAAGCATTGATAGGCAATTTCTCATTTAGGATCTTAGAAGACACCATAGCACAATCCTTAGGGATCAGCCTAGAAGGAGAAAAGTACTTCAAAACAAAACAATTCAAAGAAAAATCATGGACCCAATTCATGTCTAGATCGAGGGTTTCATCTGTTAACTGGAAGAAGAGTGTCCCTAGGAGCTGGTTGATGCATCCATGGGATGAAATGGTGTATATCATTCAAAAATTTGTTATGTGTGAGGGTCGATACAACATAGTCTATTTATACCACATCAAACTCCTGTTACATTTAAAGGGGTAGCGCACTATTAGTTTACCATATTTCCTCTTGCAGAGCTTGACCAAGATGTCAAAAACTATCCAAAAGAAAAAAGGTAATGAGGACAAAATCTTGTATCATTTCGGGTTAATTAAAATTCTCATTGAATTTGAAGTGCAGAAAAGGGGCAAGACATGGAAGGAATTCCTGGTTGCCAATCAAACCAAAGATGGAGAGGATGAGCAAGAACAGCAAGAGCACTCAGGATTTATGCTTGACATTGATGAAGAGATTCATGTGTGCAAATCAAGCTTTGTCTCTCCACCCAGTAGTAGTGTGAGGACGAGAAAGATGAGACAAGAGGCTGCCCAGAAAATGGAGCAAGATAAAATTTTCACTACCTATACAAGAAGATCAAGGAGAGCACAAAAGACCCAGCCACAAGAAGATCCACCCGAATCAAATGCACATGCACCGATGGACATCGAGATCAGTGCTCACTCATAGCATGGACAAGAAGCCGAAATGGAGGTTGAGAGCAACAATAGGCAAGGAAAAGAGTCACCACTTGTAATTAAGAAACAAAGGAGGCTGGAAAAGCAAATTAAAAAATTAAAAGAAGAACTGATGGAGGCCAACATGCTGGAAAAGTCATTAAGAGGGAGAATGAGATGTTGAAAACTCAGAGTAAGAAAACCCAGCAGAAGAATGAGAAGCTTAAGGAGCAAATTAAAGAGCGCAAGGCTAAACAAACTGACATTTGCAAGTGGGCAACTAAATGGTATACCCAAAAGAAAGCCCTCAAGGAGAAATACAAGAGTTTGAAACATGAGCTCCAGATTCAGAAAGATGCCCAAGCTAAAAAGAACATAGATGCATTGCTAAAAGCAGCAGAGGTACAGGCAGGAACAGAGTATAGAGGCAGCACATTAGGATTAGCATGAGGACATGCTAGGTCATTAAGCTTGGGGGAGATGTTGGTACCATTCCATTACCATCTTTTTCTTCTAAAAACATCATCATTTGTCTATCTTTTTCCTCCATAGACCCCTTTATATCCATCGAAATTGATTAGTTAATAGCATTATAGTTATTAGTTTGCATTAAAGTTAATTTATGAATTTTATGTTAGAAATTAAGAATTTTCAACAGAAAGATTACAGGAAGTCATAACATCCTGTAAATGGTTTATCATCTGACACGTGGCATGACAAGAAAGCCAAAGCAATGGATAGGAACGGGACCTGGAATGTACATGCATGGAGAAAAATCGATTTTACAGCAAATCAAAAGCTCCTGGTTATGCGGTTAGCGCTGGTCAAACCCCAGCCTTTTGGTTACAAAGGCAGTAAAAGCCATGGTTTCCCAAACCGGTTTCATTTTGTTTTTTTTTTAAATCGGTTTAGATTAGAAATGACCAAAAATCACTCCATTGTAAAGCAGAAACATCTTCTTAATGAATGTACATTTGATTCAGATAGGGAGGCAGATAAAGATTGCGTATTATTTTGTTTTCAAGGAACAATTACGATTATTATCTTTGTGTATCGTTTGAGAACTGAACTCTTGTATGTGATTGCAATCTTCAACACTTGAATATAGTTACCGTTTTACTCCAGCAATGTCTATGCGTTAATACTCTCATTGTTTGAGTTTACTTCAGTGTACCATTGAAACGTGGACAGGCCCTGCGTGGATTGGTATACTGTTAATTTTGTTTCCTTAGCAGTTTTTGAATTTGAATAGAATGCATAGTGTTTAGTGTTATTTCCATGTTTATGACTTTGTCGATTTGATTATAAATTCTCACAAATGGTAATTATGGTGATAGCTTGAAGATTTTATCGTTAGATCATTGAACCATATCTTGTAAGAGATTTGATCCATCGTTATATTTTAAAGCATCTCCATAGACTTTGTTTTTATGCATTTAAAATTCAGTGTGCTTTTGATTTTTCATGAATGCTTCAGTGTTAACTAGACAGAGCTTTTGTGCATAGCATCCTTGTAAGGGGATTAAAATCTCAATCTAGCCATACGTTGTATCCTTAGGACAATTAGATAACTTAGGTGATCTGAGTGTTAAGGTGAGAGGAAACATATCTTAACCTTCTGTAAAGAAGTACTGTAGCCTATCACAATAAACACTTAGTTAGGAATCCTTTATGTCTATAGACTTTAGACACATGCCTCGAAGTTTACTTACCCTGGTTGATAATAAATCTAGTCTAATCTAGCACCCTAGATTGGCCACTACAAGACCTAACACCAGTAGAGAGTTAGAGAGGAACACACTACTTCTTTCTCAAGTACTTTTTTAGCCAGAAGATAATATTGAAGTTGAAGAGCTTTCAGAGTCGGTTGTGGCTTTGAATTCTCCTCTTCCTCCTGATCATCCAGACGTTCTATTGTACATTGGAACTCTGACTCATAGGCCTTCGAGCCCAGGTTTACATCCATCTATTCCTTCGATGACCACTGCTAGAAGCATGGCATCTATGGCGAGTGTTGCAAGCATGCAGAATCTTATATCTGTACAAGGAGGAGGAACTATTTCCATTCCTTCTATTACTCCCAGCACAACTATATTTGGGTCTACTTCCATTCCGTCAACGAGTGGAAGTTCTCAGGCTATTGCATCCATTTTTGGATTTTTCCCTTATGGAATGTCGTCTCACGGGATTCTTTCAGTTCCCTTGAACATACCATCGACTGCCTCTACATTCATGATGAGTGGATTGGCTTCTTTTCTGGGTTTCCCATTTGGAAGTGGTCATATACCACATTCCAATCTGACAGTAGGGTCAATGCCTTTTTGTTTTACAAGTCAAGGTAATAACCCATTCCAGAGTTGGACAAACCCTGTGGTTAGTGGGATAGGAGTCAGGAATCAAATTTTCAGTCAACAAGGGAATGTGTCGTATTCTTTTGTTAATTCGTTTCAGAATTTTCCACCCTTTGCTAACACATGGAATCCTTATTAGGGGCTATCAACTCCTTTCAATACTTCGTTAGGGGGTAATTTCACTAGTTACGAAGGATTTTCGGCAGGAGTTGGTCAAACTCCAAATTTTGCTAGACCACAAGGAGCACCTTTTGGTTCGGTAAGCTCAATGAGTTACTTCAGGAAACCTGGTGTTTTTCAAAATCTAGGTCATTCTTTTTATACCTTTGGGAAGCCCGCCTGCTCTGGATGGAATTCCCAAGGTCCACCACGACGTCCTTTTCTGGACACACTCAACTTTCCAGACTTAACTAAATTGATAAATGGTCCAATTTGGTACAATTTGGCTTGGGCTCTAGTCCCAACTAAACTTCCCTCAGATATCCCAAAATTCAAAGGGAAGAGTGGTGAAGATCCGAGAGACCACGTAACCACATCTCACTTATGGTGCTCATCCAACTCCCTGATAGATGATTCGATCAGGTTGAGGTTATTTCAACGCACCCTAACCAGAAATGTGGCCAAATGGTATATAGAGTTGCCAGGGGGAACCTATACTTCTTTCTGTGATTTAGCTAATATATTTTTGAACCATTTTCAGTTTCCTGTTCGATATGAAGCCGGAATTGAACTTCTGACTAACTTTTAACAAGACACTGCAACTCACATTTCAAATCACATCCAAGAATGGAGGAGGAGGAAAAGGCTTATCAAAGTTGAAATCCCACCAGAATTCCTTCTTGAATGGTTTCTCAAATCATTACAACCTGAGATCTCAAAGGATGTGTCTCTTTTTGGTGTTTATTCGGAAGAGCAGGCCATTTTCCGAGCCCAGCAATTGGAACTGATATATTCTTAGTCGTGGACTCTTCAGAAAATTCTACCTAATGCTCCTCGATCTAAGGTCGATTTAGCCAAACTGAAACCAAGCCCCCACGCTAATGGTATAATCGAATCGATCGATATCAACGTGGTGAACCTATTGAATCAATTACAACAATTGTCTCTGCAAACTGCTTCTTCTAGCCAAACAGCAGTAGCTGTACCTACACCTTCCCAACCTACCTCTATAAACATCGTCTAGACCTCTAACCCCAAAGGAAATAAACAATCTGATGGGAAAAGGAAAGGACGAGGTAAGAAGAAGAACTAGGAAGGGAAAGGCAATGCAAAGAAACCCGACAATGGTGCCAGAGAGGGTAGGAAAGAGTCCAAGAAAAAGGTAAAATTTCCATGCAAGTTATGCAATGGAGATCATCTGACTCACTTCTGCCCTAAAATGCAAGATGCTCAACGCTTATTAGTATAGCAAGGGTCCTCTAGCTCCTAAGCTGTTCTAACTAACCCTTTTCTCCAAGGGCAACAATTACTTGCTGGCATGAATTCGAACGTTGGTACCTCCGCAGGGGAAAAACAGGAAGGGGAAAATTCCTCATTCGTTTATATGATGAGCTCTCATATCGATGTTGCTACGTAAGCATGCGATTATGATGAATCAGAAACATTTAAGGCTAAATATGTTGCCAAAGCCACAGAACAACTTCATATTGAGTGGCCCTCTGTTGAGTCCATACCTCGGATACCAAAAGTTTCCGCAAAGTGCTCAACTATTAACCCTAATGCTAGGGCAACCCAGAACTACTCGATTATAGAAGATCTAGCTCAAAGTCTTTGTGCTATGTCTGCATTGGAGGTACTCCATTGGTGCCCTGCTCAAAGAAGTGCTTTGCTTTCAGCAATTGGTGCAGTGGATCCAAATAATTCTTTAGTGCTCACTTTTGATATGTTGAATGTCAAAAAGAGACTTCTTCAGCATATGGCTTTCCAGATAAAGTCCACATACTGAAAGACCAATATTTTTCGAGTTGTTCTAAATGAGGGAGCTCCCACATGCGTAATGTCTATGTCATGTTGGAAGGCCATTGGATCACCTTTAGCTATTCCTTCACCGACTCTTTTGATAGCATTTGATGGACATTCTCTTAGGCCGCACAAGATTATCCCAGTGATCCGAATTGGATCCATGAAGATTATTAAAGTACCATGACTGTATCAAAACGGGACAGACTTTGAATTTATGAACATAGAGCGATCAGGAAGACCTCTGGATAGTGGCAGTTTGCAGCTAGCAAGAAACGACGAGGACCTCAGTCAAAGTGCGCTAACCGAGGCCCATGGAGACCATGCAGGAGGCAAAATTGGCCGTTGTGAAGCCAGGATTGGGAAGAAGAGGGCATTTCTTAGCAATAATTGCGCAACATTGGGCAAAACCCCTCGAGAAGGAAAGGCCCCGAGCGCTCGATCACATGGGAAGCCGGGAAACTGTGGGGAAAGCGCAAAGGCGAAAGGCGAGTCCCGTGCTCCAAAAACAGCGATATATCGGGGGCATCCTTGGGCGGTAAGTGGATTTTGAGAAAAACAAGTGATTCCATTCATTGCCTAATGCATGTCAGGCAGATGAGAGAGAAAACTACCTCTCATCGCGCACTAACAGTCGAGCAAGTCAACTACGCGAAATGAGCGAATATCGTAGGATCTGAGGGCTCTAGATCTGACGGCGGAGATTGTGCCCGATGGAAGAACCGGATTTGATAGGGGAAGAAGAGCTGGTGCAGTTCGTAAGAAGACAAGTGGCCACTCCCTATGAGATGTTGGCGATGAAGTAGAGGTAGGGAACTCCAAATGAACAGCAGCAAGTGATCTGAAGGGGCAGAAGAGGAAGTGAATAGTCAGGGATGAATTGGCTTTAAGCCATGAATAAATAGAACAGAGGACAAAGAAGAAAAAAGAGAACGAAGACAGAGAGAGCGAGAGCAAAGAAAAGACAGTGAAGCAAGAAGTAGAAAACAGAGATCCGAGCTGATCTAAGGCAGCATCGAGTAGACAACAAGCTTGAGAGGTTCAAGCAATCCCTGAGAGGATTTGTCGGGAATTGAGCACCACTTTGGGCTCCTTCCATTAAAGACTAGAGAGGTCAAGACTTGGAAAGGAAAAGAGTTTGTGCACTCTAGTGGCTTGGGGAATCCAAGAACCACCCTACCAAGCATCATCTATTTTAGGAGACTCAAATTGAGATCCTCATTGTAAATCACTGCTTTAAAGACATAATAAAAGAAGGCCACCACTGAAAGCTAGACTGAAGATGTAGCCCTGGAGAATAGGGTGAACTCCTTATTAGTTTGTTGTGTTCTTGTATTTGCTTGTTGTGTTTCTCTTACTGTTTTCCATCTTTCCAGTGTCTATGTATTTTGCAATCTGATCGATCTGTTGCCTAAAATGACATAGACACACACCAGCACATGAGTCTGTAATACCTTCATTCAATAATTAATTAACTGAGATCACTCAAGAGTGATTTTCAGATCAAGTGGTATCAGAGCTCTAGGTTGTTAAGGTTAGACAAGCTTGTGTTAGTTTAGCTGTTGAATGCTAACTAGATCAAAGCTCAAATTAGGAGAAGGAGAGTTGGTCAAAACTAATCCTGAAATTGGGAGAGTCTATCCTCGGAAGACAATGTCAGAGGAAGGTTCTATGGGACCAGACCCTCAATTCATAGAAAGTTTCCTGGCCATAAAGTCCATGGTAGAAGAAATGTATAGGGACTTCAGAAAACACAAATATGAAGATTCATCAGGCTCTAAACAAGACAAAGGAGAAGATAAGTCTCACTTATATGACCACTCAAAAGGAAAAGGGAAAGAGGAAAGCTTTCTCACACCTCCTAATAGCCCTGAACACAAAAAGAAAGCATCTTTTATCAAAATAGATGTTAAATTTGATTTGCCTATATATGATGGAGAGTTGAATGCAAAAAAGCTAGACAATTGGATTAGACAAATTGATGTTTATTGCAGAGTACAAAATATCGATTCAGACAGGAGCAAGATTCAGCTGGCAAGCCTACACCTTGGAGGCACTGCCTTGGTTTGGTGGGAAGGCAGGACCCAAGATGACATGAAAAGACATGGTAAGACTATCTCTGTCTAGAATGAATTTGTTTCTGCAATAAAAAAGAAGTTCTATCCATTGGCCTACATGCAGCAAGCCATGATGAGTTGGCAAACTCTTCGGTAGTTGAAAGGGCAAAGTGTGCAAGGGTACACTCAAGAATTTATAAAGAGAGCATTGATTCTAGGAATCTCATTAGACTCACCTAAGACTCTGTTGAAGTACATTGGTGGTCTACACAGCTACATGAGGCACACCATCCTCATGTTTAATCCCACTAGTATAGATGAGGTATCTGTACAAGCTACTCAACTAGAAGCTAGAGGAAAGAATGGAAGTCCAGAAGTTGGGGGACCATCCCAACCCATTGCAAGCAAGAATAAGGAGAAAAGAAAGCGGAAATGGAAAGCAAGGAAGGCTAACACTACACAGAAAAAGAAAAGCCTCAAGCACTCACTGTAAAAAGGATGGGCATGATGATGAGCACCGTTGGATTCTGCATCCAGAACTAAGACCTAAGAAGTTCGAGGCCAAGAAGAAGAAAATTGTTGTAGCTATTCATAAAGATTTGGGGTCAGACTCAGGAGATGAAACAACCATTGCAGCCATAGGTATAAGAGGTAAGAATTCTGAATCATCTACTAGTAATTCTGCACAATCTATTATTGATGAAGAAAATGAGAGAAAAAGGCATGAGATTTTCCATATTCGATTTATTTCCAAACGTCAAAAGATTGATACTTTGTTTGATAGTGGCTCACTAGTAAATTTAATTTCTAAAGCAACTGTAAAGAAATGGGGATTAGCAACGACACCTCACAAGAAACCATACCCATTAGGATGGTTGTGTTAGCACTTGAGATTTCACCTCAGGCTGAGAAAGGCAAACCTTCAAGGCAACATCAAACCATTTCACCTCGTAGCTAGCCCTACGGGGTATGAGAAGGCTCTCTTCGGTCAATCTCGTTAAATTTTCAATGCGAAGAGATGACCAATCAAGGTAACACAGATATTAGGCTAGTAAACTGATAAGGAGGATTGATTTAAAGTTTTTTGAGGTTTTTGGTGGCAATTGGAGGGAGTGCAATTTAGGGTGCGAGGATTGAGCTCAGTTTTTGCAAGTGGGTCTTTGGGGCAAGGTAGGAGTTTGTGCTGATGCCTTTAGCTGGTATGGATGATCAAGGAGGAAAGAAGAGAGGCTAAAGAGGGCAAACAATGACTTTGAATCCTCTCTAGACAGTGGAAAACATAAACATTAAACAAATTTGAAAGCTGGGCATGACATGCATGAATTCAAACTTTATCACTTCATTTGTTTAATAAGCTGCAGTAAAGAAAGATATGGAACACATAAACACACTTACAATTACAATAAGAGAACACACCTCAACACAAGAGTCCACAAGAATCCCAATGATGTCTGCAAAACTCTGGTCTTCCTTTTCCTCCAATTGCAGAGATACAAGTGAAATATACAATAGGAGCTTCTCCCTCAAGAGTCCAACCATGAAAATGAGTAAGAGAAGGCATAATATAGAAGATCTAACTCCTTTTCCCACCTCTAGGGGTCGAGCTCAGCTTCCTAGGAGCTGTTTCAACTAATTCTAAACTAATCACTAGATAATAGGCAGTCAAAACAACTTGCCTCTAAAACTTAGGAAACCTATCCATGCATTAAATTTTTACCATTTACATCAAGGAAACTTCTAGAAGTGTTCAAGGAGAGTAAAAGTATTTAAGTGCCATGAAAATTACACAAAAATCCATCATTTACATGCTTCAAAAGTCAACCAAGGTGAAAACAGTGTTTTGCTGGCCGAATTGGTCAAAACAGGCAAATTTCCCTTAGTGGTCGCGCCCCTGACTTTGACTGGTCACACCCATTGACAGCTCTGTTTGAGGGCCTTCCCGGTGTCCAAATCAGGTGAAAGATAGCTCATTGGAAAGTTCTGTGAGTCTACTTTCCAACCCCACTGGAATTTCTGAATTTGGAGTTGATTTGACCCCTCAAAAGTCATTTCTCCCAAGGCAGCTTTCTGCAACTCAAAAAAGGGGCAGAAAGTCCAAATTTGCATGTATTTTGAGCTTTTGGGAGCCCAAATCTTCATAAAATTTGAAACCCTTCCATAGGAAAGTGTATTTTTGCATGAAAATTCCAAAAATGTAGAGTTTTCCCCGTTCTGAGCTTTCCCCATGACTGGTCGCGCACGGGGTGAGACCACTCAAATGGCCAAAACCTGTAAAATTCTGAAAAATGCCAAAAATGCCTCAAAACTCTCAAAATTTCTTGGGTTTGCTGCTAGGAGGAGGCTAATGAGTATCATGGTGAGTGAGAGAAGCCTCAGCCAAGATAGGAAGCAGGTTGGTCTTCTTCTTCCCTTTGGGAGCCTCGATCAACCTCCTTTGAAGAATCTTTATCCTTGCCTTACAAACATGCATCCTTGCCCAATAATGATTCTTCATGTTCTTTAGCAGCTTCTTTTCTTGGTTAGCCTTTGCCAACAATCTCTCTAAGTGTGTATTCACCCGGATAAGCATGGATTCCCTCTCCTTGGGCAGCAAGTCACCGGGCCTCCTACGATTGATGACTCGATCACTTCGAATCCTCCACAGCTCATCCAACTCTTTCTCATCCTCAAGTTGTTTGTTTCGCTGCTCTAAATATTTTATTATCCATTTTGCCATCAATAATTTTGTTTGCAGCAAATGAATCTTGGTGCTTTGCTCTCGG
>APFE031473830.1:0-23604 GCA_000404065.3 Pinus taeda
TTTATAAATAACTCCTCCTTCTAGTTATTAAGGGTTGAATCCTTGGATGATATTTGAGAACAAAATTGTAACTGAGTTGGAGATTTGCTTCAAGTTAATGGGAGGATTTTGAATATGCCTACTATAGTTTGTCTCCTAGTAATTTTGTCTTATGTTCTTATTTCATTATGTCTTTCTTCATGTATTTAAGTCTTTATGTAGAGATCTAGGTAAGATTATACTAAGTATGAGTCAGTCTTAAGTCCCGTGTGAAGTTATAAACAATAATTAGGGAATAGTTTATAATACTATCTCTTATTATAAACTCCTCTATATCAATTAATTGTCGCACACATCTGCATTTGTTTAAATATATTTTATTATACATGAAACATTGTTTTCCTGTATTCTTTTATTATAGCCAATCAAATATTATGTCTGAATATTTAGCAAGTTATATTTCATCAAGACTCTATTATTCACCCATTTTAAATCATCTAACTATTTTTAGATAAATAGCGGCCATTTCATCCAACTTAGTAACTGTTAAGTATTAAACATGTGTTTTCAAATTATTCATAAAATTGGTCATAAAAAAATATTAAAAACAAACAAAACATTTTAGAGGCTCTCGCATGATTAACCGACTTAGAGTTATCTCGGAGGAAAACGTGAGACTGGTTCCATTTTCGGGGATCAAAAATTTAAGTATTTTCCCTAGGACAACGATTAATACTTTTTATTTAAGGTGAATAAAGAAATTGTAGGTTAAAATGTTTCACCCGGCTACTCCACAAACCAAGCTGGCTCCTTCAAAAAATACTAGATCGCACTCTGATTCTCAAATTGTTTCTCCTTTATCTGATCGAGAGAGACTGATCAAAGAAGCCTCATTTAGAAGGAGAGTTAAAGCTTCTCCTTCTTCTTTTGTGCCATTATAGCCTGAAGATATTTCAGCTTCTAATCTGTTTAGCTTTGTTCCATCCCAATTATATTTGGCGAATCTAATACCTAGGGATTTAGAACCATTATTTAAAGGTGTTGATCTGTAGTCAACTCTCTTAGTTCAATATTTGGAATCATACAAACTCCATAAAATATTTTCATATTCATCCATGTCATAGGAAGAACTAGATGTACATTTACCAGAGCTAAAACCAACTGATTTTATCTCCCCCACTCATTATACATTTTCATCTAGTTCTGCCCAAACTGAAAAAAACTTTGTATGTATATTCAAACCCTTTTTTTGCAAATAAAGAACAAGTTGAAACATAGGTTCAAAAGTTAGTTATTAAAACTCATTTTAAAACTTTTAGGGATCCTCCACTTTCCCATCCTCCTCCTCCCACTTTTACACCTCCATCTTAACCCATAGCTTTACCATCTTCCTCTGCATCCTACACTGCATCATAACCTACTTCTTCTATTGAATCATCTTCATCTTCATCTTAAAACATGGCTGTTCAACCTATTATTCAAGCTATGTATGCTTCCATGCATCTTCCCAACCAACTCAATAATTTTCCTGATGGGTATTTGAAACACCTACCCAAGTTTAATAGGGAAACTATTTTGTCTCCAGAAGATCATCTAGCTTCCTTTTTAGATTTTTCCGATAATATGAACATAGAGCATGAGGATTTATACAGGCGATTATTTGTTCAATCATTAGAGGGAAACGTTAGGATTTGTTTTAGACAACTAAGAGGTGATTCAATTCATTCTTGGAATGAATTAACTACCATATTGAAGAATCAGTGGGGTATTAAAAAATATTCAGTTTACTATCTTACAGAATTTGAAGAGCTTAAATGAAACCATGGTGAACTAGTGGAAAATTTCATTAAACGATTCAATAAACTTTACCAAAGCCTTTTATGATGACTTCGTAGTCATGCTTAGGGAAAGTACATCCCCTACCTTACAGGAAATGCAAACTAATGCTATAGTATTTGAGGCTAATAGATCAACATCATCTAAACTCAAACCCAAGGCTGAAAAGGCTGAAAGAAAAATGAAAGCTAAGGAGGAAGGATCTTCCTCAAAAACCAAAAATGATGATCAAAAGATAGATGAGATAACATCATTACTTAGAAACATTTTTAATAGGATTTCTAAGATAGAAACTCAACCTAGAAAGATACAACAAACTATTGCTAGACCTCAAACTCAATTCGGAAGAGTCCCTCAAACTCAAATTTTGTAGAGACCGAATATTCATCAACAGATCTAACCCCCATTGATGATTGATGATCAACAAACAAATGACATCAAACCTCTGATTTTTGAAGATATAAATAATATCGATCATTAATCTCTACATAATGCTATTGTTTCCCACCCTTTAAATCAGTCTTCTCAAGATCAAGAAGACCTTCGAATTTCTAAATATCATGCCTTTTCTGAATAAGATATGTGATCGAAGACCTAGGTCAAGGTCTAGTAGACCTCCAAAAAGTCCCACTGTAAATGAACCTCAAAGAAAATTTGTTGAAACCCAGACAACAAGCATTCAACCATTGAATTAAACAGCTGAAACAAGCCTAATTGATAAAATTGTTTGGATAACTTTCAATGTTGAAAATGGACTATAAAGAATTAAAATACCAATTCCCCTAGTTGAATTGTCAAAGAATCAAGGGTATAAAACCAAGTTTCTAAATGGATCCAGTCATCCAATGTTGAGGTCGAAGGGGATGTGATAAGCCTACGAGATGAAAAACCCTCAGTAGTTTTTGGTCCTAGATCTCACATGATTGATGAGAATGTGCCGCCTTTTTATGTGACTTTGAATATTCATGATTTCCTATTATATAATTTTATGTTATATTCTGGGGCTTCCCATAATCTGATGCCAAAGATAATCATGACTAGCTATAATTAGAAGTCTCTAGAACTTACCATGATCTTTACACTTTTGACTCCAATAAAGTACCATGTCTTCGACTTATTAGAGATTTGGTGGTTACTTTAGCTCAGATCCCTGTCAAAAGTGTGGTATTAGAAATTGTAATCACTGACATCCCTCCCAAATTTGCATGTCTTTATAAAGATATTGTTGTGCTAAATTAGGAGGAAGCCTACAAATGGACATGTCTTATGCCACTATTCTAGTATATGGGGGTGAGCATCTCAGATTATACAGAGAAGTTAGATTTATGAATACTATTTGTAAATATGATCAAGCTCAGAATCATCCTATTTATGCTATTGACCAAGACTTTAGTTGTTTTGAATTATCAACTAATAATTCAAAGAATACCCAACTTACTATTGAAAACATTGTTGACAAACCTAAGACCATTGAAACTGAAATTTGGAAATTGTACTTTGATACTTCTTTCTCAAAGGAAGGAGTAGGAGCTAGAATTGTATTAATTTCACCAAATAAAGAAATATTATGCAATCATATCAACTTGAATTTGATGTAACTAATAATGTAGCATAGTATGAGGCCTTTCTACTAGGATTAGAATTAGCAAGAAGTCTTAAGGTGCACAATTTAAGTGTATACAATGATTCTGAACTTATTGTCAAACAAGTTAGGAATCAGTGTAAAACTAAGCACCCCGGACTAAGATCTTATAGGAATGAAATTTGGGTTTCAATTGAATATTTATTTTCAGCGTTCAATATGACTACTATTCCTAGAGATCAAAACATGCATACAGATTCCTTGGCTATTTCTGCTAGTTCTTTTAAATTTCTTGATAAAATGCTTGTCCAATATCAAATTCAAGTCAAGTATAGACCATCCATTAATGAAAATATTAAGCATTGGCAAATCCTTGATGATGACGAGCAACTAAAATAATTTTTTTAATTCATTGATGAATTCTCAAACCTACAAGTTCACGAAGAACAACTTGATAATCTTGAAGTTGACAATGAAAATCAAACACCACAATTTGACTCTAAAATTGTTGATCATAGCATTATTCAATTATCTAACAATTTTATTCCAAAGGGTTAATGCCTTTTGAGAAGCTCTTTGATCATAATGATGTCCCCAAAAATCCACTATCAGATTCGCATGAGGAAAATATTGAGATTTATAACATTAGAAGTTCTAAAGAGATCAAAAATGTTAAAATTTCTGCATCCCTATCAATGGAAGCCAAAAACAAATATTTAGTCCTAGTTAAATCCTACAAAGACATTTTTGCTTGGTCTTATAATGAACTAAAAACATATGATACATCTCTTATTGAACACAAAATTCCATTAAAACCAAAGGCAAGACCTTTCAACCAAAATTGAAGAGAATTAATCCTACCCTTCTTCCTATTATTGAAAAATAACTTAAGAAATTACTTGATGCTAAAATAATACTTCCATTAAGATATTCTATTTGGGTAGCTAATATAGTTATAGTGAGAAAAAATAATGGTCAAACTAGATTATGTGTCGATTTTAGGAATTTGAATTATCTTCTCTGAAAGATAATTATCCATTACCAAAAATGGACCAATTACTTCAGAAAGTATCAAGAGCCATATACTTTCCATGTTAGATGGTTTTTCTGGATATAATCCGATTATGGTTAGTCGAGAGGATAGAGAAAAAATTGCATTCACAACTCCTTGGGGCACATTTATGTATGCGTGGATGTCTGTATGGACTTAGCATTTGAGGCTAAGACAAAAAATTTTTTGTTATTTATTTATATGATTTAACTATTTTTTCCCATTGTCATGAAAATAATTCAAAGCATTTGAGAAAGGTTTTAGACACGTGCAAGAAATTTGGGATTTCTCTTAATCCCAAGATGTCTTTATTTGCACTCCAAGAAGGAAAATTGCTCAGCCACATCATTTCTAAAGAAGGAGTAGTCGTTGATCCTAAAGGAGTCTCAGCAATTCAGGCACTCATATTACTGAGGAATAAGAAGGAAGTTCAAGCTTTCCTTGTGAAAAATATTTTTTTAAGAAGGTTTATCCCTAATTATGTTGAAATATTTAAGGACATAAATCATATGATGAAAAAGAACCATGAATTTAAATGGACTATTCTTGCAAGGTATGCATTTGATCATATTAAAAAGGCCATTGCAGAAGCCCCCATCTTAGCCAGTCTAGATTACTCTAAACCTTTTAGTATCTTTTATTTTGTCTCTGAAACTACCTTAGTTGATGTTCTTTTGCGGAAGAATAAATATGGAGATGAACAACCCAATGCCTTTTTTAGCAAAGTTATGAGTGATGTTGAGCTAAAGTATGACATTATTGAAAATCAAGACTATTTTTTAGTTCAAGCTCTTAAATCCTTTAGATTCTATCTCCTCCACTCTTCTATTATTGCCTATATACCCAATAGTGATGTCAAAATTGTTTTAACTCAGACTGATATTAATGGAAGGAGAGGGATATGGATAAATAAGATTTTAGAGTATGATCTCATCATCAAACTACCAAGATGGTAAAAGTTCAAGGCCTGGCCAAGCTCCTTCCTGAATCCAATTGCAAGAGCTTATGAATAAATTATGGCTTTGAAATCCTAGCTGAGAAGAATACACAAGAACCTTCTAAAACCACCACAAAGGATAATCTGCAAGAACCTTCTGAGAGCCCAACTCAAAAGAATCCATAAGAACCTTTTGAAATCCCAACAGAGGAGAATCCACAAGAACCTTATGAAATCCCAACACAGGAGAATCCACAAGAACCTTTTGCATCATATTAGATAATTTTGATTCACATTGATGAAAAAAAATATTATAAGATTGGTAGTAGGTACTCTCATATTGTGAATTTTCTTAGAGAATTTGAATGTCCATCTAAATTCAGTAAAAATCAATATAAAACACTCAATTTGAAGGTTGTAAAGTACTATATTGTTATTGCAAATCTATATTGGAAGGATGCTCTTAACATCCTTTTGCATTTCTTAACAAAAACTAAGATAGAAGGGATCATTGATCAATTTCATCCAAGAATTTGTGGAGGTAGCTATGCTTGGAGGGCTACAGCATACAAGATCTTAAAGGCAGGGTTTTATTTGCCTAAGCTATTTGCATAGGTGGGAGCGAAGGTTAGGAGCTATATATAGTGTCAAATGTTTGCTCGAAAGCAAATATTAGTAGTGCTTCCATTGGTTCGAGTACTAGTCCAAGAACCTTTCCTTCAATGGGGATTGGATTTCATTGGTGAAATTCACCCTCCATCAAGCAGTCAACAAAGATGGATATTGACTGCTACAGATTACTTTACCAAATGGGTAGAAGCCATTATAGTCATAAATGCAACTAATACTATTTTTATCAAATTTATTGAAGAATATATGTTTTGTGGATTTGTATGCCCCATGAAAATAGTGACAGATAATGCAGCAACATTAAATAGTACTAAGATGATTGAGTTCTATCAGAAATATCAAATCTTGTTGCATCATTCTACTCCATACTATCCACAAGGAAATGGACTAGGAGAGTCTTGAAATAAAAGTTCGGTTAAATTTATAAAGAAAACATTGGAGGATCATAAAATGGGTTGGAAGAGTCATCTCATTTATGCATTTTGGGAAAATAGGATTTCACCGAAAAGATCGATGTGTAAATCTCCTTTTCAACTCGTTTATGGTAAATAAGATATATTTCCCACACATTTAGCTTTTCCTATCATGAAGTTTTTTCAAAAGTCAAATGAAGAGCCTGATGGCTTCTCTCAAAGAATAAATTAGATAATAGAACTAAATGAGGATAGAGATGAAGTTCATTGCAAGCTTAAGCAAAATTAGAGTACAATGAAAAGCTTGTTTGATAAGAAATATAGGGAAATAGATTTTAGGGAAGGTGATTTGGTACTAAGATGGGATTCTAGAAGAGAAGACAAAGGAAAACATGACAAGTTTGACAACCCCTCATTGGGACCTTATAACATTGTTGAGGTTAAGGGTAATAACACTTTCATCCTACATAATTTGGAGGGAGAGTAGTCCTCATTGCTTGTCAACGAGAAATACTTGAAGCACTACATTCATTATTGAGAGGTTTCTATTCATTCATCATTGTACAATACCGGAGACTTTATTTTACATGAAATGTGTATTTTTTTCAATAGAGACCCCATTAGCCCGAGGGGAAGGCACATGTATCTGCAAGTTCTCTGCAACCTGCAAGAGGAAGCAGTCCCCAGTTCAAGTCAATGTTGTAACATGATTTATTTTTTATAAGTTAGTTTTTATTTATAAAATAGGGTATGAAAAACATAAAGGAAAAATGGAATTATGAAAAAATAGAAAGGAAAAAAAATATGAAATAAAACCCCATGAAAATAAAATGAAATTTGTATAAGTGTGCCTGTTCAAATGCCACTTCATAGAAATAAATTGCATTTGAAATAAATCAAGGTTTTGTGTGCCACTTGTTTACATGCCAGAACCATTTCTTCTGATCTGAATCACACATTTTAATCTTGATAAAATCATTTAAATTTATGTTTTAGATTAGAAAATAAGTTCACCAAACAGTTTAATCTTGGTCGAACATTAGAGGATAGGATAGAATAGGATAAATTAATGGCCTAATATCCTCAAAGTTGGCCAAAGTTGTATTAGAATAGGATAAAGGGTGAATTAGGTAAATAATGGTTGCTAGTCTAAATGTGCCAAAGTTAGATTAAGTTTTATTAGCATTTAATTACCTTTAAGATCGTGAATAATTTTGTGTAAACAAACATTTATATGCTTTTTAGTCAAGGTCATAAATTACAAAAGAGATTTTGTCATCAAGAGCTAAAGTTCAAACTCAAATTGATGGTCATCCGCTTCCCCGCCCAGATCAACAGCAGAGAAGCCACTTCGCACCCCCTCTCTATGATATGTGATAATGACCAGGGGGTGTGAAAAGAAATTTTATTCACACTTGGCCCCCTGTTACATGTCACCACCTCCATGCTGCGCACCCCCCTCACTCCTTACCACTTACTGCCACCCCCCCTTGAAATATGCCTACCTATTTTCCCATGCCTCCTAATGCTGCACCAACAATTATCTTTCTGCGCCTTCCACCTCCAACCATTGCATGCCGCGTGTTCCTATCTTTGTTGCTATCCACTCTTCCCCATTAGTGTTCTCCCTCTGCATTAAATGCCCATTCTCCCAATCGGTAATGACTTTCCCATAACAGTACATTAATATTGATTATAAATAATCCCGTCTCCCCATTATGCCTTCTTTCTTAAACTACTCTTTTCATTGTTCGATTTCACTGTTTCTGTTTTACAGTCTATGCCACTTCCAAGCTTACAACCAGTACGTGTCAGCATAATGTATCTCTACTCTTTTTTGGTTATCCTTCATTACACTTCTATATGTTAGCGCTCAAATCTAACTTAGGCTGAAATAAGGTGAGACTCAAGGCCACATCAAACCATGCTCAGCCTCGTAGCTAGCCCTACGAGGACAGGAGAGGGCTCTCTCTGGGTCAATCTCGGCAAACGATAATCAATGAGGCTCGAGATGACTGAATTGATGACTAATTTTATGCTAGGTATTAAGTACAAAGAGTTTAGGATTGATTTTTTATGATTTTGTTCAAATCAAGGGAAAGGCAAATTTGGGTGCGGGGATGAGGCACAGTTTTTGCAGAGGTCCACTTCGGGCAAGGTAGGCAATTGTTTTGATGCCTTAAAGCAGATGATATGGATAGATCAGACCGGTGAGGGGCTAAGGAGAGCAAGAGGTCTCAAGGATTCTCCTTAAACTGAAGAAAACATAGAATATTAAACAAATTTAAAGGCAGAGCATAGCAATTTCATGGATTCTACCTTAACACTTCATTTTCTTAATAAGAGAATATTCAATAGATAATGATGCACATAAAAAACTAACAAGTACTGAAAGAAACACACCATCAAGACATAAAGCCACATGGATCCCAAGTAGTGCTGCAAAACCCTGGTCTTTCCTTTGCCAAAAATGCTGGTAAAATATGTACAATATAGTCTCAAAACTATCCCAAGAGTCCAACCATGAAAATGACTAAGAAAGTATATAATATAGGCAAGCTAACACATTTCCTTGCCTTTAGGAGTCGAGCTCATCATCCTAGGAGCTGTTTCAACCAATTCTAAACTGAGCACTACAATCTAGGCAATCAAAACAACTTTCCTCTATAAGCTAGAAAACCAATTGATTCATTAATTTTTTGCCATTTTATGAATGAATCTTCTAGAATAGGTAAAAATTGTCATTTCAACATGAAATTACATCAAGTACATCAAAGAGGATGAAAAATCCCACCAAAAAGTCAAAACTAGTCAATGTTGTGTTTTCCTGAGCTGAAGGTGCAAAACTGGCAAATTTTCCCAACGCGTAGCGCGCCTTTGGGCCCACTTTTGAGGTACTTCCTGGCATCCAAATGAGGCTACAGTGGGCTTGTTGGAAATTTTTGGATGTCTACTCTCCAGTCCAAGTGGAATTTCCCAATGTGGTGCCCATTTGCCCCTCCAAAACTGCAATCTCCCAAGACTGCTTCCTATGTGTCAAAAAAGTGGCAGAAGGTCATTTTTTGCTTATTTTTTGACCTTTTGGGGGCTCAAATCTCCATGAAACTTCTTGGCATTGGCTGAGCAAGTGTATTTTTCCATGAAAAATCTGAAAATGCTGAGTTTTCATGAAATGGACCTCCCCAACTTAAGGGTAGCGCGCGGCGCGCTACGCGTTGAGGGCAAAAACCTATTTTTAATACAAAAATTTCAAAATTGACAAAAAATTCTCCAAATTTTTTGAAATTTGGGCTGGGGGTCCCCAATCAAGTACTATGCTCAATCAAAGAGGCTTCAGCCAAAATCCAATGACGATCAAGCTCCTTTTGTCGTTTTTACTTCTTGACCCTTTTCCCCAATTTTTCCTTATGACTCCTAATTCGCGCCTTGCAAACCAAGTTCCGGACCTTGTAATGCATAACCATGTATTTCAATAATGCATGATCTCTATCGTCCCTTTTCAGCCGTTCCTCCCCTACATTTGGTATCCCAGTGGCCTGAGCAATAGTCTCCGGTGACAAGGTTAAATTCACTCCAGCAAGGTTTACATGACCATCCTGTAAATGTAGAACAAACAAGCGAGCTAATTCCTGATGATGATGAATTTGTGAAATCCGCTCACAGTATTCAAAACATGATTGATACTAAAAATAGTCCATTGCAAGTGGACAAGCTTGCAATTGAGCTAAAGAAGTGGGCTCCTCCCTGACATGCCGACCACCTTTACCACCCTTGTGATGCCTCCTTGGCACCTCTACCTCTGGTGTTGAATCATGTTCATCACTCTGTTCATAATATGATTCAGTTTCTGACATGGTTTTGGAGGCAAAGTGACTGAAATGTAATGCTGACTTTGCACACAATTGAGTGATGTTTGACTTTTTCCTTTTTCAAAATGTTGTTACCAAGGGGACATAAATACAAGGGAATTGTTAGGGAAAGGGAAACATGAGGGAATTAGGGGCAATGAAAATAAACAAGTAATTTAGGGAAGGGATAGGGCATAGAAATTATGATATTGTAGGGTTTGGGGTGAAGTAGGGTTTGGGATTTTGTGGAGGGACAGTATAGAATTTTATGGGGAGTTTTAAGGGAAATGCTGGTGAATATGGGGGGGAAAAGAAGCACTAAAATGGGAAAACCTTGGGCAGCATATAACTTTGAAACCCTAGCAAGCTAGGCCTTTAAATCCACACAGCAACTTAGGGTTTTTACATTTAATTTTCATGGCATATTTAACATAATTCTTTCAGAGTAATCTTGCAAAACCAAAACCAGACGTGGAAATGAAGCCTACCTATAGTTTGTTTGAGTTAAGAAAGGATTTGAATGCTTTCTGGCAAGTTTCTGGGCGAAAAAACCAACACGTAGCGCGCCTTTCCCAACACGTAGCGCCCCTTTGACGCGTAGCGCGCCCACCCTGATGCGTAGCACGCACCCAGCTACATAGTACATTTTGCAGGAGGCTTTTGGAGGCCTTCCCGGTGTCGAAATCAGGCGCAGGATAACTATTTGGAAAGTTATTTGAGTCTATTTTCCAACACAACTAGAATTTTTCAATTTAGAGTTCATTTTCCTTGTCAACAATCAAATCTCCCAAGACTGGTCAAACTGTGCCAAATGAGGCTGCCTCAAGGTAGAGTGCTGTTGCAGTCAACTTTTGAATGCCTTCCTCAACTCCAAATTGAGCTCATAATAGCGCATTGAAAATCTCTTTGTTTCTCGTTAACACTTGACTCATCATGAAAGTCATTTGGCTAACCACCCTAGGAGAAAACTTGATTTTCCCAAGGTCACTTCAGAGCTGCATTCGATTCTCCTGAGGCAACGGTATTTTTGACATTTCTCTAAAAACATGACACCTGTGTAAAAAGTGAAGGAGGTTTTTCTTCTTTGGAACGTTGTGGATAAAAACCTCTCTCATTTTTCCAAAATTCATCTTTTATTGCTCTGAAAAATCCTTTGAATAAAACTTATCCCGATGTGTGAAACTAGGAATTTTGTCGAAATGAAGCGAAATGAAGGGGATAGGGGGCTTCTAAATTATTGAGAAAATTTTTGGAAGTAGGGAGGGATGTTAGGAAGTAGAGGAAAGTGGAATCTCGGAGATCGAGTGAGGGGAAGGGGTCCAAAAGGGCAAAACACAGGCCTAGCCTAAAAAATTGCCAAGTTGTGGTAAGAAACTAGGGTTTGTGGAAAAATGAGGAATTTGGGGGATCTCAGAGATGGGAAGTGTTTGATAAGGTACATGAAGGATAGGGGAAGGTTTATGAACATCTGGATACAAGTTTTGCCGATGATTTGACAGTCCAAGAGAAATTTCCTTCAAAACCCTAGGAGAGGGAAATGACCTTACCTAGGCGCAAGTGAAGCATGAACAAGGTGTAAAATGACTCATTAGACATTGGCATGATAATGAAAACCCGATGAATGATGATAGACTCAGCTAAATAGTGACATAGACAACCATTTGGATAACTTTAGAAGGAGTGAAAGCAAACCGTAGACCTAATGCCTAGTGACCAAATTTTGCTTGAAGACTCTTTGAAGTGACAAAATTTGACCTTGACACTCTGAGACCACTTGGTAAGAGCATATTTGATGACTGGAGGAAGGCTAGAAAGACTGACACTAACACTATAATCATGTCTCCTAAGAGGAAACATAAGCCATTTTCTAGTTCTTCTTCATTACAGGAAAACCCAAAAGCCTCCTATGACTTAGACCTGAATCATATTCCATTGGTGGACCAGTTTTTCAAAATCAGAGACATAGAATGTGAACTCGAAATGTTCGAATTACACAATTGGATTAAATAGACCTATATTGACTCTGAAGATGATATAAATCTATGGGAATCCATTTTTCCCTTATACATGTGTCCTCAAACCCGTTCTTTTCCTAATCTAGTCATGTGGTGCCAAGCTAAGTATAACCCTTTGCAGGGAACTATGGCGGCTCAGAATGGAGACATTCTAATATCTATCACCACAAAGATTATCAACCAGATTCTTTTGATCCCTGAAAATGATTCCCTTAGCTTTTCTCCACTGAAGTATTAATCGACCTATATCATAAACACACCTTCCATCAAAGAGCTCATATTTTTGAGATATTTCTTACTGAAGATGTTGAACTCCCTAAAAAGAATCTTCCTTATCCAACATCCATGTTCCCCGAGAGATCTAAACACATCATTTCCCTAGTTTCTTGCTTGTTAGGCTACCAAACAGATCAATGGGTAGATGAAGTTATCCTAGGTTGTCTGTCCATTTTCTCTAAAGAAAACAAACATGCCTTCATGTATAATTATAATCAATTCTTAGTTGAAGATATGCATGAGTAATTGATGAATATAAATACTGAAGGAGTGTTTAAATACTCCTCTTTGCTAGTACATATTTTTATTTTTCAGTAGGGAGACAGGTTACCTATTGTTCTACATAAGCAGGATGACTAGTAATTGAATCAAGCACTCACAAAGTGGACCTCATTTATTAGGAAAAACTCAACTGAGTTCTGATTTTCAGACTTCATTGATTGTTTCATTCACCTAGTTGCACAACTTCTTAGTAGCGAGAGTGAACCAAGGATCAATACAAAAATCAAAAGGATCATGCATCTCAGTGATCAAGCTAGAACAAGAGACTTGTATCTTTGCGAGAACTATACAAATATTAGAGTATATGGCTACGAATTAGCTCCATATAAATTGCCCAAATATGTTCCAATAAGATTTTCTCTTTGGAATATTTTAGGCGAATGATTAATATGGATGAACTTCATTTTATTTGAGGGAAGAGGAAATCTTAGTTCAAGATAAAGTCAGAGGTAGGATCATTTATTTGTAATACTATATCAACAGGTTTAGAAGAAGATGTAATCCAAAAACAAATGGTGTTTCAACCAAGATTCACCTGGTCTTATGACCCATTCAATATATTTCAAACTTAAGGGTGGAACTCAAAACCACATGTTATAATCATACACAAAGACCAGAGATTGAGAAGTATAGAAAGCAAGAAGAGTGGGAGGAGAATACACTTCAAGAAGGAGAAGAACATGTTTTACCTCCTTATACTCTTCAGGCTCCTACTTCTCACACCAAGCAGGAAAAGAGGCCTAGAGAACTATCTTCATGATCAATAGTTGGACAAAAGGAATTCATTCATTATTAGAAGAAATCAAGAATTGACTCCAAAGGCACTAATACTACTCAGGTTCAAAAGGAGCCTATTATCATCAATTTGGATGATTCACAGGTTTCTATAGTTACATAATAAGTTGTAATCACTACTCCATCTTCTTCTTCAGCTTCACATAATCTGTTAGAAGTCACCCAATCTGCGGGAGAAAGTGAAATAGAGGAGCCAAGCTTCTTCACTAATTTCCTTGAAATTAAGTGGAAGAATGAAGCTTTAAAGGCAAATGTTTATGCACAGTTTTGGAAGAAGACTTGTACTTCATAACACAGGTTCTTGACAACTTTTGACAACGAAAAGGGTAGAATGAAAATGGCATTTCTATAGGCTCAAGTCCCTTTTCCCAAGGCTTCTTCTGATTACAAGAAGACTATATTTTATTTTGATGCTAATCAGATACACCCAATTGATCAAATGGACATGCATAGACAGTCTCCTGAGATGCTCTTCTCTACCATGACCAATACTACTATGGCATTATCAAAACTCAGAACTCCTCTGTCAATTGTGTAGTCACAATTGAATATTGAAAAGATATCATATTTAGCAAAAGATAACAACATCAAGTCATTAGAATACTTCGTGATTAAAATTGGATATGATCCTAGTGATGTTAAAGTTGTAGAAGATATTATCAAAAAGAAAAATGTAGATATTACAACATTGAGGGAGTGGCTCAAAGTGCCCTCCACAAAGGACCCTCAAATCAAGGAGATAGAAGAAAGTGAACAACACAAGGAAGAAATGCTCAAGGTGATCATTGAGCAGAATGTACAAATAAAGACCATGGAGGAGAAAATTTAGAATTTGGTTAAGGAAAAAGAGCGATTTGCTCAGTTACCACAGCTCCTGTCATATCTATTCCTATTACAGTGTCGAGAACAACAGGGGAGTCAACATCAACCACAACAGAATATACATCAATATCAGGATATTTTAACAAACTCTTATAGGAGGTGACTCACCAAAAATAAGAAAATGAATGGCTTCACAAGAAATTTAAGAACCTCGAGGTTCGCAAGATAAAAAAATGACACTCCTGTGTTGAATAAATGCAGAAGACCCAAAGGTTGATGATAAGGATAGAAGAGCTGCAAGTGAGTCATTGATGGCCCAAACTGTGGCCTAAGCAAGGGAAAGCATTTGGGAAGATATTAGTCACGCCATAACTGAAATATGTCCCTCCATTTAGATCATTTTTTAGCAAGAGGAACTTATAAATAGATGTCACATAGATATTGATGAAGTTAAGCAACTTCTTAAAGGAAAACCAAGTGAAGCTACACAAATGATCGGAGTTCTTAATTCAAAAACCAAGGCTGAGTCAAAGCAAATTGAAATTGTGGACAAAACATAAACTATTTTGAAGGTCAAGAAGGTTTTGCAAAAAAATAACCTTATGACTGAGTTAGAAATTAAGTGCTAAAGCTTGAAGACTTATGTTCAATGGTTTCATTTTAGGTTTAGTTTACTCAATGAGAGAGGATTTCCATGATTAGTGGCCCGAAATCATAGGTTGATGAGTTTGGAGGAATACATCTAAAAGCTTTATACTATAGCAACTAATAAAGAAACTTTTGGAAGCATAAAGGGTCATATTACACGAAAACAAACGTTAGAAGTTTTAGATTTTGACTTGACAATTAAACATAATATTAAACACATTTTTTTAAATAAGCCCACTTTTGAGAAGTACACCGAGGTTGATGAAGTTTATAGGAAATTGGTAAACCTTTCTATACCAAGTGAAGACATATGACATCACTTGTGTGAAGTTATCAAGTAAGTTTCATCAACAAGTGATAGACAATTGGGAAACACTTTTTCATGACCACTTCATCAAGAGATTCCTAAAGGATATTGCCAACACTTAGCAGTTTTGAAATTCCTATAGTTCTGCACTATTTTTGTATTTTTGTTTTAAAAATATCTAGACGAACTTTTTGTATAAATAAATCCTCCTTCGAGTTATTAAGGGTTGAACCCTTGGATGAGCTTTGAGAACATAATTGTAATAGAGCTAGATATTTTCTTCAAGTTAATGGAAGGATTTTGAATTTGCCTACTCTAGTTTGTCTCCTAGTAAGTTCTTCTTATGTGCTTATTTCATTATGTCTTTCTTCATGTATTTAAGTCTTTATGCAGAGATCTTGGTAAGATCATAATGAGTATCACTGAGTCTTAAATCCTCTGTGAAGCTATAAACAATAATCATGGACTAGTTTATAAGGCTATCTATTATTATAAACTCCTCTATATCAATTAATTGTCACACCCATATATTTTGTTCTAAGGAAACATTGTTTGTGTGTATTCTGTCTTATAACCAATGAAATATTCTGTGTGAATATTAAGCAAGTTATATTTCATCAAGACTCTGTTATACACCCATTTTAAATCAATTATCTATTTTTAGACAAATAGCAACCCTTTCCCCCAACTTAGTAACTATTAAGGTTGAAGCACCTGTTTTCAAATTATTCATAACATTGGTCATCCAAAAACTTAAAAAACAAAGAAAACAAACAAATCACCTAGAGTCATATGATAGGACAACAACTAGCATCATTGAAATCGTTCTCGATTATCCATTGCTTCTCATTCATGGTCACTCTCAATTATCCATTGCTTCATTCTCATCTATTGGGATGGTAGTATTGAAGTCACCTTCTATTATACATGTTTCCTAAATAGGATTTTGATAATATTTTCCTATTGACAACCCACCTTTGAAATCACTCTCAATTATCCATGACTACTCTTTCATCCAAGGGATGGAAGTATGTCAACTACAATTATACATGGTTCCTCAATTAGTTTTTTCTAGTATTTTTTTTATTGGGGTATTAATCCAATTTTTTTTTCAAAAAATGTTCATGTATTTAGGTTTTCCTTGTTGTTTTTATTTATTTGGAATTGCAATAAAGGTATATATCTCTAAGTGGAGCCTCTCAACATTTTAGAATGTTTGTACAACGTTTTCTTATAGTATAGATTGAGCAAAAAATTATAATATTTCTAATATTAGATTTGATTTCCAACCTTTTGTTGCAGGAGTATTGCATCAATACTAAATTAATTTGGAATACATTTTTTTAATTAATCACACTTCCTTTTCCAAAAAAATTAGATCTTTTATACTATTCATGACATAATATTCATTTAGAATATATTCTTTAAGGATCGTTGGGAAAGGTACCCATTATATTGTATTTGTAGTATGTAACCACATTCATCTCTTTTTTTAAGCACTTAGCATTCTATATAATTCTATAAATTCTTTGGAATTTAATTCTATTAAGTTTTCATATTTGAATGACGAACTGTAAGAAGAGGAAGGAAGAAACCTATAGAGAAAACTTCTAGCACATAAAGAACATATTTTTGCTTATTTCTACATCTATTTGTTGTGAATCCCAACCTATAAGAATGAGTGACTTGCCACTAGATGTAATAATTCTGATAATGGTGATGTTTTTGCAAACAATTATTGTTAATCCCAATTTATTTGAATGAGTAGCTTGCCATTAAATGTAATAATTGTGATAATGGTAATATTTTTGCAAACAATTGTGTTATGCAATGCTATCTTAGTTTAGTTTAATACACTCATTGATTATGAAGTAACTACTTATAGCCATTAAATGTAATAATTATGAGAATGGTGATATTTTTGGAAACAATTGTGTTCTGCTATCCTATCTTATTTATTATACTAACTGATTATGAAGTAACTACTTATAAAATCACCACATCACCACAGAAGCACATCACCACAGAAGTACTAATATGTTTAACCAATGTGCAATAGTTTATATTATATTCAACAATGACAATTTTTTTTCAAAATAATGACAAACTTTATGGATGTGCATTTTCCATTGAAGTTTGAAACTATAATTTCTAGACGACCCAACTCAGTAGGCTGAAATGAGAAATTACATATGAAAGGTCAAGGCAAAGTTTTATATGGAATTTCCAAAACATAGACAACAACCTGCGAATCTAGATTCAGAGTTTAGACTTATAACCTTTACTCTTGCAGTGGAATCCCCTCATTAAGAAATTCTGGTTCTAAACCTCCAATTTGATTCCATCTCCTTTCCCATGATAAATAATTAGACATTTATTTTTGTTGAGATATCAATTTCATGCTCTAAAAGCTTCCTAGCTTTTAAGAATTAGGCTATAAAACTAGCAATAAAGGCCTCAGTGAAAATATATGTTTTGCTTATTCCTTACCTGCTGTGAAGTGCCAACACTAATATCTGAGAACATACTACTACCAAGAATTCATATTTGTTATGCAAATTATCTGAGAACATACTACTACCAAGAATTCATATTTGTTACTAATTTGCATAGGATCTTATTTCCAATTTTTATTGGAATATGTGAATACACTTCGTAGATCTACGCCATTCTGTTTCCTTACGATCTTAAACGAGATAATAGTTTTCCATCATTATTTTCTTTTGCGTTTAAAATTTTCCTATTTTATTGTATAAATATATTCTCGTTCGAAGTAATACTCGTTGCTTATCCATTCTTCCGAATATCTATTATTCATGACATTGAATATATTCGCTTATTATTCCGAACTCCTAGAAGATATGTTATTTGACCTCAAGGATGTCCTATTCCACTATAAAATTATATTTCTAATTTTTTAGGTTTGAAATGTTTTTAATTATGGATATGTGTGAGATCTTCAAGTAAAAAAGTTAAGTGTAATGGGGATTCTAAATATTGGATTTTGACAAGGTTTTATAAAAAAATAATAATAATAATAATAATTGTCTTATTAAGTAGTGGTTTTCAACATGGTAAATATAAAGGGAGTAGTTGGTAGATTTTGGGTGGAGATTTTTGTGGATTTTATTATTTTGTGGATTTTTAATAGAGATTTTGTAACATCTTTCGTGAAAATTCCATGTAATAAAAGTTAACAAAGGTAAAATAAGATCACCATCGTATTCCAAGCTCAATGTTGGGGAAGACATCCTCCTCTTTGTTTATGACTAAGGAAAAGGCAAAGACAAAGACAAATACATTAAAAGGAAAAAAATTGTGTTTTTGGCACATTTATTTATGAAAATAAAGGAAATTACTAGGAAAGTAATGTGAAAGGTCATTATTTGCATGTGAGGAGGAAATTGAAAGAAAATAATGGAAGGTGAAGAAAATAAAGGTATCATTGATAAAAAAACTTACTAGGATCACTTGTCAAGCTCTTGGCTCAAGAGTTTGCTCAAGTTTTGGAGCAAGGAAGAGAAAAACAAGCAAGGGAAGGACACATAAAGGAAAGGAAGGAATGAATGGATCAAGCAAGGAAAATCCAGCATCAAGCAACTTTAGCATGAATGCTTGGAGGTAACATATTGCAAGTGTTATTTCCTTTTGACGTGCATGGCTTTGCATGTTGGTGTATGGTTCTCATGTTGTCATTGGCATGGTTTTGTGGGGTTATGACTGTGTTTTTAAGCCTATCATTGCTTTTTCCATATGCCATGGTGTGTTAGGATGTTTATCTCGGTTTTGAGTTTTGGAATTGCTCGATGGATTTCGGAATTCGAAGAGGTGGTCTCAAGGTTCATTCCTTAAGGCCTAGGAATTCTTTGATTGTTTTTGGCAGGATACATAGTAAAATCTCATAAAGGAGTCTCCGTTTAGGGTCTAGTGATCCGATGTGAATTGCGATAAAGCGTGAGAGGTTGGTGTCTGGGTTTAGGGCATAGTGATGCCAGATTAGATTGTGTTAAAGCCATAGGGACAAGGAGATGAAAAATTTCTCAATGACAGTGATAGATTCTGAATGACATTCCAAGTTCGGTTCAATTTTGTGATCAGAGCATTCGTTTTGGTTTGATCACGGTTTGTTAAGGGTGGAGGTGATTTAACCTCTCGATTACCTTGGTTGTTTTTGGATTGGTTTATTCATGAGATCCCACATTCATGCTTGGAATATGACATGGGGGTGACTCACTGAAATAAATATTTGGTTCATCCACATCTACGGAAGGGTGGTACGTGGAAGTCCTGAATTTGGTCGGATTTTCTTGATTAATAAAATTTAAGTTCTACTTCTTATGTACTTATTAATATGTGGATTTAATGGTTGTTATATCAATGCTATTTTCATAGTACTATGTTGGTTATAAGCATATTTAATTGACTCGTTCATGTCATGGTTATTTCATCTATTTACTTGTAATGGTTAAATAATGGGTGCAATACCTACTTAATGTCATAACACTTCAAGGGATAAGGGAATGATCCTTCTTGTCATGTTTCATAAGATTTTTTCAATCATTCATGCTCTCTCTTGTATCCTAGACCTGTAGATTGCATTGATGCCAAGTTCTTAGGTTCATGAGATAGGTTAGTTTTACCCTACTAATGAACTGCATCACAATCGTAATTCTTCTTAGTAGAAGAGGAACCGTTGATTCACACAATTGGTCATCGCACTTGGTTGAAAAGCTAGTAGCGCAAAGCTACCGTGTGTCGGATTATGACTCAACGCCTATAATTCTGAATCCACGCAAGAAGTAGTTCATGTCACTCTTCGTCTGTATATCAACCCAAAATAGGGGCATCACTTTGTCGACCCCACGAGCCTATGTCATTTGCAAACTCGGATCGTGAAGCATCTCGGTGGGGGAAACTTTGAAGTTCAATTTCAAATGGTCATTGAGAAGAATCCTTTGCAAATGACTTAAATAAGTGACAAGGTATTGTAAGTGGCAGAGTGACCTTCCTACCACAAGCCACTATCATTCAGCCCTTGGTCGCCTCGATTCAAAGCTTCGCTCTTGTGACACATTATTAAAAAAAAATCTCGACAACTCTCTTGCTATTGTTTTTTTGCTTCGTCCTCTAAATGAGATTTTTTTATTGCTCACATCTCAGAAATTATTTGCTTGGGGGTGAGAAATTTGGGGTTTCCACGTTGCCATGGCGAGAGAAATCACTAGATTTCGTGGAAAATTTTGGGTTGGTTGGTTCCACGGGGGGAAATTAACATGGACCACAAAACGCAGAGTCCATAAGAAGGCCACAAAACTAGTGACACAATTCAATGAATGGGAATTACCCATTGTGATACCACTTTAAAACACACGAGACTCGAAACCGAATCAAATGTATATTATTCAATCTCAAAGAATTATGTACATGTTGCACATATAAATACATATAGGAAATAGTTGAATTAGTTCTCTAGTTCTCTTGGACTCCAATAACTACCCAAACTAATCCTATCATTAACCCTAAGGATTAGTTGTCCAACACATTACTCGGTGGTACTTTCTACTAAGTTAATAGTCAATTCCACTGACGAAGTGCCAAGTGGCCAATTGGAGGCCAAGAAAGGAGGAAACCAAAAAGTGGCATAGTGAGTCTCCAAAGATCCCATGGTCGCCACCGCAAAGAGAAACAAAGATCTCATTGTCCCCACCACAAAGAGGAGCAACAAAGAGGAAAAATCCATTTTCCTCCACGGTACCAACAACTGGATCACCATGGATGGCTTCATGTGCCTCCGATGTGGGGCACCCATATTAGTGGCCAGAGTCACCAAGATTGGGCGTGACCCATCTACCCAATTGAAGAAAAAACTCCATGTGCAATGGTGCTTGAGAATATGGATGAAGAAACTAATTTAAATTTGCATAGCACAGGAGACTTACTAGGAGAAGCACCCACGAAGGCAGGGTTCATGGAGGAAAAAATAAAAATAGAACCTGAACATGACAGATCCATGACTCTAGGATCTCAACACAAAAGCAACATCTATTCCTCATGACCTCCCATCGATAACAGTGCCACGACAATGACCTTAATCTCAACGACAGCCTTTTCTGTGCACAACTCCACTCAAGCTTCTACTGCTCATTAAAACATTGGCTCTTATAATTAATCCAACAAAAACCCTTTTCAAAGCTCCTCACCCACAGTACACAACATTTTCACAGGAAGGATCGTATCTACGGTCACCGCACCAAACTGTTGAACCGAGGAACTAGTAGGGACCACGTTTCAAAGTCTACACTATGCAGTTTGGGGCTTGACTTTTCTTAGGCCAGTTTAACTCATACCAATTCCACTCGAAGTGTGTATTGAAAATACATAGACTGGAGGTGTGAAAAGAATGAGCCACACCTCATGCTCGCACACATATCACTTTGCTTGGACCCAATGTTGGCAGGAAGTAGCATAATGCTCCAATGTTTCGACTCACACCACAAACACTAGTCGCACACTGATGTACATACTAGCTCTCATGGACTTGACCACAACTATGACACAAATCGACCACAATTTTCTGAAGCAATTTCCTCGTGAAACACCAAACTATTGCTTCTACACAGAAAGGTTGGTTGTGTGGATCTCTGCACACACTCTATAATATCTTCATTGTATGCTCTCACTGCATTAATCCACACTTAACCTCCTCGAACACGATTAAGACAACAGCACAAGTCTTTTTGCATAGGCTCGGCTCACACATAACAGAGAGTCCTCAGTTCACAACACACTCCTCCAATGTGATTATGCTCTACAATCCATACAGTTCACACAATGCCTCTCCAAATGCTAATCCACACTCTTATTCACGCAGAACGTGTTGAATTTGATCGCTCCTATTACAGGGAAAAACCGTAGTAATTTCCACTAGTAGATCTCATAGATGGATCCAGGTGGAACATCCCACGAAATACATAAAACAACATAGAAGTTGTAGCCCCTCTAACACCAAGACAAATTTTGAACATGCACCCACAACACTAGATCACCATACGGAGTCTTTCATCAGCCACATGTTCAACATATGATGGAAAAGTAGTACCACTCACACCACACAATACTATTTTTATTTCCAGACCCTCCCATGAGGGGGAAAGGCCCAGGTCCTTATAGGATCTGATACCAATTTGAAAAACTGATCACCACGTTGTTCATTCTCTTGGAAAAAAACAAATATGCAGGTGACAATGGTTAAGCCTGCGTCTTCTTGCCACCCTATGAAATTATCTGTGAGAAACCACCAAATATGTGTCAGATTCAATTCTTCTCCCTCGAATAATACATTTAGAAACTTTCCCACATGGACTCAACACTTCTTACAGTGATAAATGCGTAAATGACTTGCTCGGACATGATCTCTCTAGTGAAGCTACAAATATTTCTACTTGTTTTTTTTTCCTTTTTAGTATGGCTAAGACAATAGATTCAAAACCTCCTCACGAAGATCACTCAACCATAAACCTTTAGCGTGAGTACGACTTAGCTGGAAAACCTGAAGACTCGACAAATCAACAATACTACAGACAATCACTCTCAAAACAAATACATATATTCTCCATGATACTTAGCTCCTCAGGGGCCAAGGCTCAGGCCAATTTAACCTTTGATAACAATTTAAAATTGAACATTGTACTCAAAGATTGTATTCATATGAAAATATTAGTACAATATAAATACATGAGGCTATTTCTCCACATAGCTAGTCTATCTTGGACATACAATCTATGAGTTGAGTGAATATCTCAACCACACACTAATCTAGGAAGCTAACTAGTTTGAGAGAATATCTCAACTAGATAAAACTCAAAAAAATCATAACTAATAGAAACAAAGTCATTCTACAATTGATGAGCACACCAAAGACAAGTAGGAATTATATCTCAAGTTATCTTAAAATTTATGTGGAATCCTTGGAAAACTTTGACACTAATAATTTATCCAAAGGTTAAGATAAAGGATAAAGGGAAAGGACTCACATGATCTCTTTTTAATGAATTTTTTGTTATAACATTTCATAAATCATTTTTTCTAATTGCAAGTAAATTTCTAGTGGTAAAATTTTTATGTGGTTATAAATTTGTTTTCAATTTTCTTTTCTTAAACTCATATGATCATTTCTAATCTAA